>JAUZNJ010040480.1:0-10360 GCA_034780135.1 Jordanella pulchra | reverse complement strand
TATATATATATAAAGTATATATATATAAAGTAGTAATAGTTTATTTGCATAAACTAGGACATTTTGCTTTGGTGACTGAAACTCATATTCATAAGTTAAAAAGAGCCTGTTGAACTACCCATTAAAAACGTTGGATAAAGATAAACATTTCGGATAAAGCTGCAGGGGAGGAAGCATACTGAATTGGGTTTGTTTTCTCTAGGTATCTTTGTTTTATTGAGCCCGTCTTTCCTCTCCAAAACACACTTTAAGCTAGGTGAGGCAGTGTTTGATTTCCCTTTCTACCTAGTTACCTATTTTTAAAAGCACACACAACACAGTGTAATGACAAAAAACATGATTGAAAGGTATCTAAAATAATAATCAGAAAGAAACAGCTGTGCCAAGTGAAAATGGTTGTTTTTTTGATGTTACCGACATACTAAGACTCAAATCGAGGAACTGAACCAGTACTTTAAGTGGAAAAAATAGGTACCAGTTCTCCCCTTAATGCCATTTAAAGATACATAATGTATGTTTTTACTGAAAAAAAAATCTTTGAAATAGCCTTTTACTTTGACCCTTTACAACTAAAACACTGTTTGATGAGCAGACTGACACCTCAGTAGTTCAGCACCAATGGATCTATAAGCCTGTACCCTATTTTCTGGAATTCACATATTTAGACAACACACACACTTCTTTTGTTTAAAGACTCTACATTAAATATGGATTTGGATTGATCAAAAGGTGATGTCAAATGATGTGAATTACTTATGAAAGGCCCTGGCTTCTACCTGTTCCTAAGCACTTTTTTTTCTTACCTGTTACTGTTTACTTGGTTTATACAAACATAAAAAAATGCTACAACTTAATAACCTTTTTGATTATCATCATTCCTTCTCTTCTTACAATTCAATTTTTTGACTCAAAAGGTTGAGCTTATAAAGTTTACTATCTGCAAAGCTTATACAATAACTTTGAGTTATGAACAGATTATATTCAAGTAGATTCTGTCCATCAGATTCTTTCCAATTAATGTTATAAGCCCTAAATAGGTATTTTATTTTTCAATTGTAACCTAACATAAGTGTCAGCCCCTAGCTAAAGGACACATTTTTCCCTGCTCTGTGAGATAATAGCTTAATGCTAAAATAATATGCCTGAGAAGTGAATTATATTCCTTGTTGCCCCTTAAAAGTTACAACTGACCAATAAATCCATACATGTCAAAGACCCTTTTTTTCTATGACCTCAGCACAAATTCTGAGACCTATAAACCTTACATGCGACAGATGTTTTATTGGTTTAGCTCTAGTGATCAACAACAGGTAATACAAGCCACTGTTGTAGTTTAGATCATTACTTGAGGGATGCTGTGTGGATTGCTTTATGACTTCATTACAGGCACTTAGACTTGAGAACAGTGTAACTCTGCCCCACAACACGATGACGGACTGCACAGCTGAGTAGCTTTGACAGAGAGGTCCATATGGACGTGCCTCCCTTTGCCCCTCTGAGTGAGTGTCTCTCAAGGGGGACTGACTGGGTGGCTCTGTCACTGCTCCTCTTATCTCCACCTGTGTGGCTTTAAATCCACTCAGTGACCTCTCCTGCTCCCCTCAGAAAGACATAAATACTGTATATCTTTAACGTCACTCATGCATTAAGACGGAGAGAGATAAAAGATAAAGACAGATCCACACAGAGCTAGGGTAGTAAGATACAAGGATGAGATGAATTTAACAGAGACAGCAGTTATCAAGAGAAATACCGATGATGATGTATATATGGATGCACTGGTAGCTGTTAGACTCAGCAGAGCCTCAGGATCTGCCAGAACATCAGTCAGAGTGTGTCCCATCTGTCTGACAAGACTTGCCCTTGTAGAAACTTTGCTGTCATCTTGCTTTCTGGTTTGTACCCATTAACAAGCACCCAGGACACCCTCTTTGACCATCACATCAGGAGCTCTTTAAAATATGGCTCTGATATGAGATGGCATAGCCGCGAGGTCAAAACCACAGTGAAAGAATCATATGACAAGACATCAAAAAACAGTACCAACTTAGTCCCCCTTCAAGGTAAAATATATGCTTAAAAAAAACAAAAACAAAAAACAAACAAACAAAAAAACAAGCAAAGGTTTGCTGTCATTAATAGTATTAAAGAAACAGTTCAATGGTTGGACGCAGGAGATGTGTGTTAGGTGTGTTAAGTAACTCCTCTAACAGCTAGAAATTAAGAATTAACCCACCCCAATTAAAAACTCAGAATCTACTCCAACAATTCTCCTAATAACTATATTTTAAACTGAATATCACACAAGTGTATTTATTTATGTCATTCATCAAATCTCATCAATCAAATCTACTTTGATTTTCTGACACGAGTATCCCTTTAGTGTACACAGAATGGTCAAAAAGAGAAAGAATATCTAGTCGGCAGCAGGCGTGTGGACAATAATACTTGCTGATGTTGGAGAAGAATGTGCTAATTATTTCAAGACATGTAACAATTGCAAACATGAGAATGTGCAAAAAGCAAGGTGCACATATGAAATAACAGATCTTACATTGAAAGACAACATCAGTTGCTACTCCTCTTATTTTAAATCACGACAGGTTAATAATAGATTAGGAAAACAGTGCAGGATGTAAGGCGTATCAATTTAGATTTGATATTTAGTTATTGTATTAGAGTCAGAATTAGGGATAAAAATAAAAAAACAGACATCCACTTTACCTTGTCTTACTAGTTCACATCAATGGTGGTGGTGGTGTAGTACACATTGAGCATTATGTTAAAGCCACAGACTACAAGAGCATTTTTTTTGCTTACCATGTCCATCCCTTTTTGACCACATTGCACCAATCTTTAGATGGCTGTTTTCAACACAATAATGCAACAAGCTCAAATCACCTGAAAACAGTTTCTCAAACTTAAAAATGCCTTAGCTGTACTCTAATGGTGCCTACATTAACTGGATCTTCAACCAATTGAGACTCTGAGATGTGGTGAAATGGGAAATGGGAGATTCACATTAAAGAATGTGCAAGCCATGGACCTATAAGCAATAAAACTTTTTGATGTATGTGTAGATTAAATGTCAAACAGACACAATTCTGACACCGTCTTCCATACAAATAAGTGAGCTCTGAAGTCTAAAGGGGGTTCAATCTGGCATTAGAAACACCTCTTAGGATGCGTATCTAAAGAATGAGGTGGGCCACTTTCTGATCAACTGATGTTTACACTTGAGTATACATTATTTCTATGTTAGAAATTTGTTATGCTACTTTCTACATTTGTTATAGAAAGTAGTTTTAACTTCCAGAATGCAAAAGGAATAGTGTCCTCTACTAAAATATTGGCTTTTCAGTTTGTAAATATAAAGAGGAAAACATCTACTCTCAATATATCACATAAAACTGGAATAATATGCACTGTAATGGAGACTATTTAGCTGTGTTTATCTGTACGTTAAAATCGGTAAGAATGATGCTGCTGCTGCAGTGATTTGTGAGTTACATAATCTTCAAACTGAGAGAGAGTAAGAGAGAGAGAGGAGGGAGAGATTCTTAAAGTATATTCACCTATTGGCATTTAATATTGGTTTTGCATTTTCATTGCAATTCCCTGCCAAGAGTTTCCTCTTAGTTAAAAGCTACTTGGAGGTCTGCCAGCAGCAATTTAAGAGATCATGTTGTTGGCTGAGACAGATAAACCCAGCAGAGGACAAGAACATTTAGCCATGAGAGTCCCTGTCTGTTTTAATTTCTAATCATGTCTCTATCTTAAGTGTGAAATGTTAATGCAATGTAAACCCCATTAAAAATACAAAACATGGGAATAATGTCACAGAATAAATTTTCATGACACACTAGTTCAAGATGATGCAGGAAAATTCTTAGAAGGACTACAAGCTAGAGACAACATTTCAAATTCTTCACACAAAGTAAACAAGAGCATGATGACAACATACAGTACAAGCCTCAACAGCCACGGTAGTATCAACATTGCTGTATACTAATGCCTTTTTTAACCTGACAAGAAATGCCAAAACATGTTAAGAAAAGTAGGAACATCTGGATCTGGCACTGATATCTGAAATCGGTCCAATATCAGATGAAAACCAAATATTCAATTAAATAAGCCTGCATGTAAAACCTCCAAAATAATCAGGCTGAAAGAAGTATACCACTTCACCATTCCACTAGAATTAACCTGGCTCAAGCCAGACTGAAATGTGTAATTCATTCTGAATTCTACACGATATTGATCTTTGAAGGCTTCTGTAGAATGTGTTTGCAAAAGGGAGGGACATTAGGTACAATTCTTTGAGCTGATTGGGTACCCGCCTCCCAATCACAGCAGCAGTAGCTGCTGAGACGTATTACAGGCTTGATTTGTTTCACAGAGTTAAATTATCAGTCAAACTCTTACCAAATCCGGTGGGGAGGAACAAGCAAACATCTTTCCCATCCACAAAGGTAAAAATCAGGTTCTTTTGCTTGTGTTTTTTAAAAAAGAAATAGAGGGAATTCCAGTTAAACCCAGCACAGCCATGATTGTTTTTCTTCAGCCTTTGACCTCGAATTCACATGGTGACATCACACACTTCACTGCATTTCACTGGTCCAAACCATTGCTGTACCAAGGCCAAACTTATCTGCTGGCTCCAGGAAAGTTGTACTTTACAGGATTTGACTTGCAAGGTAACACTAGCCTGGCCAGCCAGACTGAATAACATTTAGGGTAATTCAGTCTGGCTGGCCGCCGTTGACTTCAGACAGATCTGGCAGGACCAGAATTCCCATAATGCAGCAGCTCTTTTCTGCTAGCATAATAACAGGCTGGTGACTGCAACGGAGCAATGTTCCAAAGAAAATTAAGAACGTACTACAAAGCACACCTTATACCCTCATATTTTTTAGGCAAAACTGGCAGAAAACAATCACTGGAGAGCTTCTTTGATGACCTGACATGTTTCACGGACTACAAAATTACAAAAGCACAGCTCATTGGTTGGAGTTTATGCGTCACGTCCATAGTTATTTGATTGGTTCTAACCTGATGACGATGGCCCTGTTAGTCGCTCCTTTGAAATCAAGCTGCACCAGTGCTTTATCAGGTGTCAGGTATCAGTCTGGCTGGCCAGGCTACCATTCCACACCATCATTTAGTCATTTTATGACTTTTTATTAATAAAGAAAATAAAGTCTTCAGTCCCTTCCCGCTAAATTCCACAAACAAATTGCATTACACCTCATATAAACATCTGCTCAACAGGTGCAAAAAAGTTTGCAAGTGTTTTAACACATACAAACCTCTTGCTGATTGTTAGGCTGTTAGTCTGTTGAAAAAAGTCTCAATATCCCAGCAGGAAAAAAAGAAAACACCAACAGAGTAGATTCTCACAACTGACATAATAAAACACGATACTAAAGACCATGAAGAATGTGTAATAAACCGTTGCACAGTGTAACTTGTCAGAATAATGTAACTTCTATCTTATACAATGTAGTGAAAGGTGTTTTTTTTTCTTTAAATCAAGAACTGCTGAACTCCACGTGTAAACTCTGAGCTACTCTCAGGGCTAACATCTAGTGCTAATATTATCAGAGAAAGTATACTCAGAAATACATCGACGTATGCACCGATTTCATTTTCTGAGATTTCTTTTTTTTTTTTTTTGAGCTTTTTACGGCACTAGTGGCTCGTTTTTCTGACAGTAGGCTGACAGGAAAGGGGGGATGAGAGAGACATGCGGGAAAGGACCACAAGCCGGAATCGAACCTGGGTCGCCCGCGTCGAGGACTAAGGCCTCCGTACATAGGTCGTGCGCGCTAACCACTGCGCCACCTGCACACCATTTTCTGAGATTTCTTATCTAAAATGTATACAGAGAGATAATGTTTTGGTATTAAAAAACCAGACCACATTTGAAGATAAGAGGTAATAGCTCACTTTTGAACTCCTTAATTCAATTATAAACAATAGAAATGTAAGGAAACAGTTAAAATCATAATATCTAAAAGTATTAAGTACATTTTTACAAAGGCGGCACGTGTTATGCAAGCATGCTGGGTACAGTCTTCACACAGGACAGGATCATGTGGAAAGCTGTTGTATTTTTGTGTTGTGAAGTCTGAAGGGATATTCCCATGCATATTCCATGCATTTTCTTTGGAATGCATGTGAATAACTCTGTTGACTTGAAATTGTTGGTTTCTTGCCACAGAATTGGAAGAG
The DNA here is from genome assembly GCA_034780135.1 of Jordanella pulchra. NCBI lineage: Eukaryota > Metazoa > Chordata > Actinopteri > Cyprinodontiformes > Cyprinodontidae > Jordanella > Jordanella pulchra. Next base: position 4,126 of record JAUZNJ010040480.1, on the reverse strand, counting down.
TATGGGTGTAGTCAAGCAAAAGCAATTTCACCTTATCCTCTCTGCACGATTATATAAGGTGTGTTGTAATGGAAGTGACTCTTCATGTCTGCTCTCACCTTCAACCAATTTTTATGTAGGCACTCAGCTTAGATACTAATGACCTTCATTACATTTTCTCCACTTATAGTTACAAATGCTGTGCCATCCTTTTTAAAATAAATCTTAAAATATGTAGGAAGGTTCAGGATGAGATATATCATAGCTTTACTGCCAACCTAACATATTTTTAGAATTCAGTAGGCGTCTCCAGAACAGGATGATGTTCTGCAATTGTTAGCATTATTGGAAACTTGACAAACTACAAACAGCATCAGTTAAGATACACAAGCTTCATATTTTCTAAATCTATTTTCTCTATTCTTTTCTCGACTTTCTTTCCCTTTTCTACAGACTGTCAGTGTTCCCCGCTCGTAAATATTATCCTGTAAACTCCTGTACATGTGAATGAGCCAGCAATGCTCAGTTATTGAATCTTCTCTGATCCAAAGAGGTTTGAGCAGTGAAAAATAACATAGCCATTTCTTCAACTTTATCTAATTAGGCTACATGACCCCAAAAGTATCAAAATATTACCCAAAACATAATTTGATTTAAGTGATCAATTATCAGATAAACAACACTGCAAAAATATTTAATTAAGCCATTGAAAGTGGCTGCATATTGAAAGTAATGTCCAGGCAGAGTCTATAGGTTCCACAGGGTGTCAATATTCTAAATTATGTAAACATAGTTCATACAACATTGTGTTATAAAAGTTCAAATTTGGTAAAACATTCATTGTCTCTCTTACCTTATCAGCTATCCCCACAGGCTCAAAGGGGAACACTTAATACTTCTACAATCCTTCACAGGGCAAAAAAGGAATAGAGAAGGTAAACCACCAATTGACCAAGGGAAAATTTAGAGAAAAGCAACTATATGCAACTGTTGACACAAGTATTAGCTTAATTTGAGATATATGAAATTCATTTTCAGGTCAATGTATAGGACATAGTGCGTATCAACTTCCTCTTTTAAAAAACTATCTTATGTAACTTGAGATAGCTGAGTCTTGTGACCCAGCACACTGCTTTACGGCATTTTGAATTATTCTTTTGGATGAGAGCTGACTAAGGTAAAGGTTGTTGTTAGGCAGCAAAACAGATATAACCTTTACCTCATAAGACATATAACTTTAGTTCTCTGATGTAGTGGATTTAGAGGGGTGAATCTGGCCTCGTCCTTTCAAGTAACTTAATGACATCTCAATCTGCTGGTCCAAAGTGGTCTGTTATCATAATGCAGAATGCTGAAAGAAACTTTTAATTTTGTTATCGTGCAGTGTCACCAGTGGTCTTCAGTGTGCTAAACCTGAAAGTTATAGGTCAAGCTTATTTTTTTTTTTTTAGACTGTTCAAGGAATCCGGAAACCTACAGAGCCCTAGGCGAAAGTATTCAGCCCCCTTGAACTTTTCAACTTTTGCTACATTTCAGTCCTCAAACATAAAGGTATAAAATTGTAATTCTTTGTGAGGAATCAACAACAAGAGGAACTCAATCATTAAATGGAACAAAATTTTTTAGATAGTTTAAGCTTTTTTAAGAAATACAAAACTGAGGAGTAGTGTAGTGGGGAGGTGTGCAAAATTAATCAGCCCCTTCACTTTCATTGTGCCAAACTCTCTCCAGAAGTTCAGTGAGGATCTCTGAATGATCCAATGTTGAACTAAATGACTGATGATGATAAATAGACTCCACCTGTGTGTAATCAAGTCTCTGTATAAATGCACCTGCTCTGTGATATCAGAGGTTTTCTTAAAGCACACAGAGCATCATGAAAAACAAGGAACACACCAGGCAGGTCTGAGATGCTGTTGCGGAGAAGTTTAAAGCTGTACTGGATACAAAAAGCTTTAAGCATCCCAAGGAGCATTGAGCATGTGATAATATTGAAATGGAAGGAGTATCAGACCACTGCAGATCTACCAAGACCTGGCTGTCCCTGTGAACCTTCAGCTCAAACCAGTAGAAGACTGAGCAGAGATGCAGCCAAGAGGCCCATGATCATTGCGGATGAACTGCAGAGATCTAAACCTGAGGTGGGAGACTCTGTCCATAGGACAACAATTCATATATCGTACAAATCTGGCCTTTATGAAAGAGTGACAGGCAGAGACCTATTTCCTAAAGAGTCTAAGTCAAACTCTTGTTTCAGGTTTACCACGAGCCAACTGGAAGATACACCAAAGATGGAAGAAGGTGCTCTGGTTTTTGGCAACAATGCAAAATGTTATGTTTGGCATAAAAGCAACACAGCTTATCACCCTGAATACACAATCCCCACTGTCAAACATGGTGGTGGCAGCATCATGGTTTGAATCTACGTTTATTCAGCTGGGACAAGGAACCTGATTAAAACTGAGATGGATGGAGCCAAATACAGGACCATTCTGGAAGAAAACCTGTTGGAGTCTGCAAAAGACCTGAGATTGGGATGCAGATTTATCTTCCAACAAGACAATCATCCAAAACATAAAGCAAAATCTAAAGAGGAATGGTTCATAATTAAACATATCATGTTACATGTTAGAAGGCCCCAGTCAAAGTCCAGACCTGAAGCCAATCGCAAATCTGTGGAAAGAACCTCATCCAACCTCACTAAGCTCAAGCTGTTTTGGAAGGAAGAATGGTCATATTTTGATGTGCAAAACTGTTAAGAGACATACCCCTATTAACTTGCAACTGTAATAGTAGCAAAAGGTGGGTTTGCAAATTATTAACTCAAGGGGGCTGATTAATTTTGCACACCACATTTTTCATTTTTTTTTATTTGTTAAAAAGGTTTAAAGATATCCAATACATTTAATGATTGTGTCAATTGTTGATTTTTCACAAAGAATTACACTTATATATCGTAATGTTTGAAGCTTGAAATGTAGCAAAAGTTTGAAAAGTTTAAGGGGTGCGAATACTTTCACAAAGTACTGTATTTTAATAATGTACTCTTGAGAAGAAAAGGTAGCATGGATGGATATTTTCGAAGAGAAACTGCTCACTGGATCTTAAGAGAATAGAGAGCTGTGTTGCTGATCCTTATGGGTTTAGGTTACACCACTGTTGAATCTCACATTTAGGAGCTCAACACTGTTTCACACGAGCTTAAAATATTACTTTGCAATGGAGAAAGACAGTAAGCCTTTCAATGGCAAGAACTCGTGTGAGTCTCATGTCATTTCATTTTACACATTGTTAAATGTTTTTTTTGTTTTTAATTTTGCAGAAAGTGAGAATTTATGTGACACAATCTGTAAGTTACTAAAGGAATAGTCATTATTGAATTGCATATTTTTTATGCAGGTTTAACATCATCTTGGTTATAGCCAGTAATTGCTATTTAAAAAAGTAAAATGCATGTCATACTTTTGTGCTTTTGAAAGGATGGTGATATGAGTTTGACTATTTTTCTATAGAAAAGACTCTTGTTAGGATTAGGATATTAAAATAATAATATGATTTAGGTTAAAATTAACTTAGTGCTTCTTAATAAAACTGGTTTCTTGTTAACTTTTTTTAGAAGCAAATCATTTCCAAAGGAAAGCATCTCAGTAACCACACAAAACTCTATCCTTTTTCATATTAAGGAGAAATAACTGCAATCCCCATCTGACATATAATTATATAAGTAGATATCATATGTTCATATGCAAATTAATGCAGCACATGATTTTCTGAAAGCTACAGTATGCAGAGCCAAGAGAAGAGAATTGAGGGCAGCAGCATAAAATTCAATGGCTTGGTTATGTGGTAAAACAGTATTGGGTAACAGGAAAGAACGTATGTTAAACATTGCTTTGGGAGTAAACGTCATAGATAACAATTTTCTCAGAATCTATACGCTTAAAATTTAAAAACAAAAAATTACTATGGTGCCCTGAGATGTACTGCAAAGTGTGAAGAGCATACCCCACCTTACGCCAATATACTGCAGATGATAGGCACCTGCCTCGTGACGTCTCATTTATATGCTGTAGGAGATGGATGGATGGATGGATGGATGGATGGATGGATGGATGGATGGATGGATGGATGGATGGATGGATGGATG
>JAUZNJ010040479.1:0-10360 GCA_034780135.1 Jordanella pulchra | reverse complement strand
AAACTACACGTCCAGTTGCCTAAATTGAACTTTCCTAGCTTGACCATGACCTGGATGACTGAGAACCTTCACCGATACACTGTTTTTGTTATTTATTTTCCGGTTACATAAATGACAGTTGGAGAGTCGTATTCTGGAATGTATTTGTAACTACAATCTTGCTTGGACTCACTCACTGATGATGACAGTATAGAAGATTCCAATGCCAGCGTCAACCTACGCCAACTGGTCATTGCGGTTCAATCAACGATCCGGATATCTTTGCATTTTGATTAATGTCCTGCAGTTTTGTTAATTTGTTGAAAACAATAAATATATTAAATAGAAAAGTCAAGTGAAACAAAAAATGCAATATCATCTAATCATGTGTCTGACCTTTGACCTACAGGGAAGTGTGTTAGCAAGTCACTGTTGTGTAACGGTGATCAGGACTGTGAGGAAGATGGACTAGATGAACGGGACTGTGCTCCTAATAAGCACCTAACATGTTTACATACAGTTCCTCCACCTCAAGTAGAGCAGCTTGGAAATGGGTCAGTGAAAAACCTTGTCAAAGATCTTTTTGCCTTAAACTGTCTAAAACTGTGTGACTTGATTTGCAAAAGCATTTACATCCCATTGCATTTTTTAACTTTTTCTCACATTACAAACCATAAATCAGTGTATTTTTAGGAAGTTAAATAACAGACCAGCAAAAACCTGTGCATGGTTTGAAACAGCAGAACAATGATTCGTGTTTTTCAAAACCTCTTACCAATTACAATCTTTATATAGGGTGAATTTCATATGTAGTAATGAAAGAAATCCTCACCGCCTTGCCTTGAAAGCCTTAAGGATTTGTGAGGGAGCATTACTGAGCAAACAATATGAAGACCGAAGAACACAGCAGACAAATCAGGGATAAAGTTTTGAAGTGAGCAATTTAGAAGGTGGTTGTTGTGACATGATTAAATGTAAACAAAAAAATTCAGGTGCCATGAGTGTTTCCTCAAGTTACTGTAGATAGATTTAAACGGTTTGTTTTATATTTTTTGTATCCCTAGGTTTGATGTGGTATCTGGAAAAAGCAGAGGAAGTGTCATCAACACAAAGAGCTTTGGGGGCCAGTGTCGATATACCTTTAGTGGTGTCCACAATACTCATTATCGGCTTCCCCTCAGCACTATTCAGTACAACTTTCTGGTTTGTCTGATAATTATTGCATTGATGTTTGGCCTTCTTTCTTTCACTTGTATGCAACCGGTTAACATTCTATGAGTTAAGTGTGAGATAAGGTCAAACTCTCTGAGGGTTGTATAGTAAAAATGATTGATAGTTCGATTCCTCGTTGGGAATACTGATTAAATTTTATCATAGAATGGTTTTATAATCCCCAAATGAATTATTTCTATCAGCTGTCAAACAGATTTTAGCAAATACTGATCATTTAGATATGGGACACACAAGTGTCCTTGTGTGCTGGTGTTTTTCAGGCACATTCGGTTTTCATACTCTAAGTTGGCCTTGTGGTGGTTTGAGATGAATTAGTGTCAAAAGACTACAAGGGACTAAGCAATTGGAATAAAGAGAACACAACAAACTTAAACGAATTAAACAGGTAGGGTGGAACGAAAGTGCTTTACTGTTTGTATTTGGTATGTTAACTTGTGAATTTAATTTAATAAAAACAATAATGAATTGATAAAACCCTGATCATGTAGCAACTAAAATTTCATCAATATGATTTGTTCAATGTTAGCAACATTGAAATGAACTCAAAACTTGTCTTTATTAAGTGCAAAATTGCATAACACTACTTAAGGTTTTTTAAACTAGGAAATAGAGTCAGAATCTTCAGCTTTACAAAAGTGTTTAAAAGATGAGTGAAATCAATTTTTTGATGTCCCTACTCTGTTTTCCTGGCTTCTCATTTAGAACTAGTGTTATATTTCTCCAAACTTAGGCTGTTAAGACAGCTGCGTACTTCAAGTAAGTTACATTACTGACTGCTGCCTGCAATATAACAACACCTATTTTCATTTAATATTCATTTTAAACTACAAACAATGTAAACTTTGTTATTTTCTTCAGGTTAAAGTACAGAAGGACTTTAGTGATGAGATGTTTACCAGCCAATGGCACTATGCTAAAGATGTTGTCAACAGAGAGACAGTTTCCGGGACAACAACAGGATATCGCAATTACGACTTCCATGAGACACTAGACATGTCTGAAGTATGTTGGCATCTGACATGTCGTCTTTTCAACAATCTTGTTAAATCTTGTTAAGACTATTTGTTTAAAAACTAAACTTAATGACTGAAAAAGAATTTCATTTTAATAAAACATTATTTTTCTTTCTTTATAGAACAAAAGGCTTGTGGTGTTACAGAATGAGATAGAAGTAGTCCAATTCCAGAGCAATTCTCCAAGATACCTCCCAATATCTGAGGAGTTCTGGAAGGCGCTTGCCAAATTACCACCTGTTTATGACTACTCAGCCTACAGGAAGATTTTGGAGAGGTTTGGAACACACTACGTATCTGAGGGAAGCATGGGGGGCTCCTTGACCTCCATCCTTTCAATCGATGAAGCAACTAAAAATCATATCAGTAAGGATTTTTAAATCACAGTGTTGTATTAACGTGAATTTTTTCTTGGGGGAATGCTAACCATAAGATAACATTTTTTAGATTAGTTTGCAAGATTCAAGATTTTTATTGACTTCAGACTTTACCTAATCACACTTCATCTGATGCCTTCACACAGCACGTTGGAATGAAGCTAAGTTTGTAAAAAAAAGATATACTTTACTGAATGAATTTCTCATTATTTATAAAAGCAAAGTAAAAAAAAACTAGGATCCCTAAGAACTAATATAAGTGTGAAAATGTTTTTTTTTTTCTTGGTCATATACATTGACAAAAACATTACATTATATGAGTTATGTCACTGAAACATGATTATGCTGTTGTATCAAATAATTACTTTTTCTGAGTCAAAAACGGGAATAAATTTTGAAGCTAATGTCATTTAACAGTAGAAGAACTAAGCAAACAAATTATAAATATGCAAAAGCAGATGCAAATTGCAAAATAGATGTATTAACTTGATTTTGACAATCACTTACTGGAAAAAAAAGCATCCTACTTGTTTAGTCTGCAATCGTCCCTCTACTCTATCTGATACAGCCAGGCTGTTTACAAGTACTGCCTCTCTCTCTTTCACTTGATGTTTTGTCAAACAGCAGGGTGCAAGTAATGGGCCCACTTGGTTTAGGACTATATAAAGAGATTTGCTAATAGTTCTTATAAAGGCATATTGGGGCATACAGTACTTCAGTGCTCTGCTCAAATTCAACATAAATGAGCTCTACTGTATAAGGCTGAGACCACGGCTTTGTGCAGGCCAATCAAGGACTGTCTCAAACTCACAATTCTATGTTTTGCTTTTAAAACTATTTTCTTAAACTGCTAATAACAACATTTATATAAACATGACCTCAAAAACGATTGAAACCTGAATTTTTATGTTTTGGATGGATGGGGTAATACCTTTGACATGTGTTTTTGAAGCCTTAAGATTTCTGCTGTTTTTTATTTGCAACCTTTTCTGAGCACCTTGTGTTTGTTGTCTCTGATGGACAGTTTCAGGAACTTTGACAAAAAAACAAAACAAAATAATGAAATAGTCTTAAAACAATAAATATGAAGAGAATGTTAGAGAGGGTTTACTCATTCACATTGACCTTTCTTTTTTATCTGTTTCAAAGCAAGCATGAGCTTAAAGAGTCATGAATGTGAAAAGAAAAAACGTTGGATTCTGTTCTTCTCATTTACAAGAGTGGATTGTAGGTCTGATGAAGATTCAAATACACAGAGAAATGGTATGACTTATTTTAATCTTTCAATTTCATAAATAAATCCTACATTTTTAGAGAATATATTTTTTTTCTCATTCATACAAATATTTACAAACAGATTACGAAAATTCCAACATCATTCCAAAAGTTAAGGTGATGGGAGGTGGTCCAGCACATGTTGCAGCTTTGGAGAGGATGCAGCTTGGTGATTTAGACAGAAACTGGGAAATGTACTCAAATTGGGCTGACTCTATTAGGTCATTTCCTGTGATCATAAAGCAGAAGGTGATGAAAAAACTTCTAAGTGATTTTTCCAAAAAAACAGAAAAGTGCTTTCTTTTTAATTTGATCATCTAACCATTTCTTTGTGAAAGCTTCGACCTATTTCAGAACTGGTTAAGGAAGTTCAGTGCAGTGGGGTGAAGAAGCTTTACCTTCGTAAAGCGATAGAACAATACCAGCATGAAAGCCATCCCTGCCACTGCCAACCATGCAGAAACAATGGACTAGTGGTCTTGGATGGGGACAAATGCAAATGTATTTGCAAAACTGGCACATCAGGGCCGGCTTGTGAACATGGAGTTGAGGCAGAGGGCCAACAGGGTAGGTTTTTGCTATTCATAAAAGTTGTTTTTTATTTAAAGGTGGTTCCAAAATTTAATAAATTATTTTATTTCTCCTCACATTACCCTAACTAAAGGTGTGATCCATGGTAGTTGGTCCTGTTGGTCTGCCTGGTCTTCGTGTTCTGGGGGTCGGATTTCACGAAGTCGAACTTGTTCTAATCCTTACCCTCAGAATGGTGGGCATCACTGTATTGGAGAATCAACTGAAACTTCTCGCTGTGAAGATCAAGAGGAGCTTCAATACTTAAGGTTAGAGAAAACACATTAGTATTATGCACTATTATATATGTAAGTGTATGTATGTTTAGCCTTTTCTGTTCTAATCCTTAACAGTTTGTCTTTCTTTTTTGCCCTTTGTGGTTCATTAACCAAGCCAGCTAAACTGACTTAGATAGCAAGTTAGTCTGGCAAGGCTCAATACTACTGTTTAAACCATGTAGAACAAATTGCAGTGTGGGAAGTGGGCACATATGCAACAGTGCTTTTGCGTAACCATAAGAGTCAAGACTGCAGCAGCAACAGAACAATGGCTTAATGACAACAGGCTTGCCCTTGGGTGGGGTCCTTGCTGGGCGTTGGGGGTTTAGTTCCAGACTGATATGCCGCCTGTTTTGTGGACTGGTGCCTGCTGTAGTATTGGGTAGGGGTCTGGGACATTGGGGGATTTGGCGTGATCCTTGTGGGGGAGCTGGCTGGTCGGCGTGGCTGTATGGCAGGTGTCATAAAACACCGTGCCTGGATGCATCTCAGCTTGTGGTGTGGGTCTGCCTTTCTGCCTGCCCTGACCCTGCGTGCAGGCTTTGCCTGAAGTCGGGTGGGGGGATGCTGAGGGATGTCTGGCCCCTGGGCTTGGGTGGTTGTTGTGCTGTACTCATCCTAGGGGGGTGGACTACCTGGGTTTTGATTATCTGGCAGCCATGGGTATGAGAGGACCGTATGGAATGGCTGTGACTGGCTGGGGTTGGGATGGGCTCTTTGGCAGGTTGGCTACCTGTTCTGGCACCTGTGGGAGCGGATGTGTGATTTATGGGAGTGCCGTAGATGGGCTGTGGCTAGGGGGCTTTTCTCTCCTCGGGTGGGTCGTAGGTGATAGTTGGGGCTAGTCCTGGGTTACACTGCTGCTTTCCTCCCTTTCGTGGCAACATGATTACAGCTGACTATTTACTCATTTATCAGGTTACTCATTAATTTAATAACTCACTAACCTGTGAGGCTGGACGTCTGGATCAGCTGTTAAAACCCAGTTTGTCTTCACCACAAGTTAATGTCAATAACTTGAATTATAAATCCAAGCAAAATTATTAGTTATCAACCAAAAGTGAAATATTGTCTATGTCTATTCAAAGTGTTAACTCAAATGGAAGCTGATTTGCCCTTTGAAAGAATTGGATACTGCTATAAAATAATCACAGACCAACACAATTTATCTAAACTACACTAATGAACACTACATACTACAAATATAAACACAGGATACATAAAAGGACAAGTAAAATGAGGGAGGAACCAGATCAATAGGTCAAAAACCACCCTATTGCAAGCTAAGCTGACTCTTGACTCTTGCAAGCTAGCAGCTGGTATCGTAACCAACAGGTCGGAGGTCACAAGATATCGGGTCACACCAGGACTTTGTCATACAAAATCCTCTGAGTCATAGACTAGCTGTCCTGCACAAGATGGCCAACCAATATGAACATGCATGACTCACAATTTGACTGAGTGGGACGAACAAACCACTTCACAAAGAAATTGAGGGTGAGGTAACAAGGACTCACTGAGTTGAAGGCAAGAGAAAAAAAAAACTGCCTCAAGGTTAGTTTTCAAATCAGAGCTGGTCCCTGAATGCAATGTCAAACTGAACAGACACAGTTAAATCTAGTTGTGATTCGATTCCACAACAGTTCTAAAAAGTTTTATGGTAAATGTGTTTGTCCCACCTATAACTTTTAGCTTTACCTGCTCCTTTTCAGACTGAAATGCAGTGTACATAGTGTAAATCATTCTAGATAGCCAGGGTAATATTTAATTCCTTTGTGTTCATTTTTTCCTGTGTGATCTTTCACCATGAATTAACTCTTTTGTATGTAGTTTCTTAGCTTATCCCTGCATTATGTTTTCTGTGTATTCTGGGATATTCCTTTTGGTCAGTATTTTCCCTTGTTAACTGGATTTTGACAGCTCCCTGGGGTTTCAAATAGTAGGAATTTCTCATCCTGTATTTACATTGTCCATGTTCCATGTGTGCTCAGTCATCCAAAACAAAAAAGGCTGGGCAACAATCCACACTATGTGTGTAGGACCTGTTCATGCATCTGGACAGCCTCCCCCTTTTTGAAACGGTCAACATATTCTTATTGTTGCAGTATCTGACTTCTGTCTGGGTTAATTGGTCTTTGGACATGCATTGCTCTGTCATGTGTCAAATACACTTGATCCCTGTCACTAATGTCCATGAAATGAATTATTTTTTCCTCTTATTTTAATGTGTCAGCTTTGTTCTCTTTATCTGTGTGCAATTTATTTTGATTTTTCTCTCTTTTTTGTCATTTACAGCACTTTGAATTGTCTTGCTACTGAAATGTGCTATATAAATAAACTTGGCCTGCAACGCTTCAAAGCTACACATTATGACACATTAGCAATGTGACTGTGCTACACTTTTAAATAGACAACATTATGATAAAGCTTTCTCTTTTAACATTTCCACAGAACTATGGAGCCTCAGTGCTTTGACAGAACTCTTCCAGCCCTTCAGAAATGTGGGACTCCACCCACTCTAATGAATGGCTATATCCTGGTAAAGATGATTCTGACCTTATAATACTGTACATTGTTTTAGTTTCTCTTCATTTCCTATATCAACCCTACTCCCTAACCTGCACAGTCCAAATCTAATATTACTAATTTATTAATAACTTAATCTGAAAAAATCCTTACACAGGCTTAAACATTCTTCCTATATAGAATTGCGGGAAAATATCAGAAAGTTATTTAGCATTACTTAGAGTATTATTTAGTCACTCTAGATGTTGCATTTTCTTCTATTTTCCTTATTCCAAATGGATATTTTGACACTACCAGAGTCTCCCTTGGAGGACCTCAAAATGTTGCATTAGAAATTGTTATGTCTCATCTCGTCTTGTCCTGTCTCCACGTCTTCGCTTTATCCAGGACTTTTGGCAAATATCTCAGCAGCCACTCCCAGACTTTCCTCTCCCCAAACATCTGTTCCAGCTATGCTGTGGAAAGCCCAAGGCCCTCCCACTCCAGCTGAGAGACATAATTCCTCCATTGTGTCCTAATCGTATCTGGGGCCTGCTTCTAGTGGAATGTGCTTGAAACACCTTCTGAGGGAGCCTCTCGTTACCCCAAAAGAAAAAAGTGCAGAGTCTGTAATACATCAGCAGCTGTACTGATCCGTCTATCATTCTCCCTTTACTCGTGAACAGGACCACAAGATAAATTAACTCTGCCAAACACAGGGACAAAATTTACTAGTCCGCAAACCAAACCCCTCCGGCCCTTGGCTGTACCTACAAAATCCCATCCATAAAGGTTATGAACAGGACTGCGGACAGAGGACGGTACTTTCAGAGTTCAACATGCATCAGGATCAGGTCTCCCTCTGGTTCATGTTCTTATGTGGGGGAACTACCACCCTACTCTGCTAGTCCTGGGGCACTGTCCCAACGTACACACAATTTGGAAGAGGGGTATCAGCCACAAAAGGCTAATAAAATCTGGAGACCCAAGGTATTCTCGGAAAATCTCATCCACCCACAAAGCCTTACCACCATGGAGTTTTCTGACCACTTCGTTGACTTCAACCTGGGTAATTAACAGGTCTGGCCCAGGCTCCTCATCTCTTTTTCCACCCTTGAAGGTGTATCAACCAGATTGGCAAGAGCTGCAAAGTAGTCCAAACATGTCCTCTTTCAGGGTTAGCAGTTCTACCCTCCCACGAAAAACTGTTAGGAAAGCACCACTTCCCCCTTTGGAGGCACCGGACAATTTGCCAGAGTCTCTTTAAGGCTGACCAATATGCTTGATAGGACTCTTTCTTTACCCTAAAGCATCCTTTATTGCCAGTGTCCTCGACCAGGTTCAGGGTGTGCTGTCACAACAGGCACTGCAGATGTTACAGCCACAGCTAGGGATGGCCACATCGACGATTCAGGCACTGGTCCACTCAGACTCTACACCAACATCTTACCGTGCAATCTGGGAGAAGCTTTCCCAAAGGTGGGAGTTGAATCTCACTGAACAAGGGCTCTACCAGACGTCCCAGCAAACACTCACTACTTGCTTGGTCCTTTCAAGTCTGTTCAGCATCCACCTCTTACGGCGCATTCAGCTCATCACCAGGTAGTGATCGGTAAAGAGCTCCGCCCATATTTTCATTTGAGTATCAGATGGACATCCTTATTCTCAAATATGGTGTTAATCATGGATAGTTCATGACTTTAAAAGGCCGTCCAATATTGAAACACAACTCAGGTTAGACCTGGGGGTGTGTTGTCCTGGTACAAGCTGGTGTAAGTAAGTTGAAATTATAAAAAGAAATCCTACAGCATCATTGTTTTGTACAAGGTACAATAAAAATGTAAATCAACCAGAAGAAAAGTAGCAAAATGCAGTGACTTAATTTAATACAGTGTTTTTTATGAGATAAATAGATTCTTTATATTCTTTCGCACTGACTTCAATAGGATCAACCAGAGTCAGCTTCAGCCATGTACAAGTCATTTCAGTTGTGGATACCTAAAGGAGAACATCTCCTTGTCTACTTGCAGCAGTGAAAGGTTGCTGGAAAAGAACTGTGTCAACTGTTGAAGCTTTGTACTGGGAGCATTTATATAATCAAAGATAGACTACAAATAAAAATCTAACTGAGGTTACTGTCAGTGCTTTAGGTTGAAAGTAATCAGTGCTGGTACTACTCTTAACACTGTACAAATTATAGTAGACAAAGTCATGATCTGGTTAATCCAAAACCTTTTGGCAATGGTATTGCTGACAATGCTTGCAATTAGGGCTGTCAAAATTGACATGTAAATGGGATGCAGTGGTGCTGCGGTGGTTAGGAGCACAGCCCATGTGCAGAGGCTTTGGTTAGATTAGGGTTAGAAATGATGTTAGGGCTAGGGATACACTAAAATGGCAAGGCACCATAAATCAAAGTCATACTGGGTTTAGGCATGGACCCAACTGATATTAGGGTTAGAGCTTAACCAACATGGCAGTATGGTCCAATTACTTTTTATAAAAGGTTTAGATGCTCTCTATAGATAATTATCAAACAATAGGTTATCTGTTAATCATGTATAAATATCTATTTGCCATTTATAAATGATGATTATTTTAAAGTGTTACCAATGCTTTATTTACCTTCTTGGATTTGCATTGTGAATTAGTTTGAACACATTCCAGTTGTTCTAAATTAGATAAAAGCCAATTTGACATCAGTTTCTAAGAAACCACTTTAATACTAAGCAGTTAAGAATACAGTAATTGGTATCTTATTCTGTACTCTACCTTCTTTTCCTGTTTTCATCTCTAGCATATTATTTATTCTGGGTAACACTATTTGAAGGACTGTGCATAAGAGTAAGATTACACCATCATAAAAATGCCCAAATTACTCTGCTGTTAAAGCATTTGTATGACACACTAAATGACATTTTTGCAACTAATTCTATGTGTTAAACTTAATTTGAGGTAAGGTGGAATATCGATTAAAACAATTAAAATGGTCTATAACAGGCAACAGATAAATCTAAATATCTTTTTTAAAATTTAAAGTCAGACCTGTTACTACATACCGTGTTTCCCCGATAGTAAGACACCCCCGATTGTAAGACGTATCGGGGGTTTCAGGGGGGTCGGCTAATAT
>JAUZNJ010040478.1:0-10360 GCA_034780135.1 Jordanella pulchra | reverse complement strand
TAGATAGATAGATAGATAGATAGATAGATAGATAGATAGATAGATAGATAGATAGATAGATAGATAGATACAAACAAACATTAACTATTCAGCCCCAGTCATTGTCCCAATTCACACTCATAATATTTAAGGTCCTTTCTTTCTCCTCTCTGGCTCCTGTAGTTTGCTACCCATGTTTTCCTTGCTGTGCTCCTCTGTTTTAGCTCCTTTGAGCTATGTGTCTACTCGTAACTTTTTTTTCCATCTGGGGTGTTTTGCTTTTTGTTCACTATGACTTTCTGAGAGGGTGTAGTATTGGATGTTGGAGGCTTGCTGGTGGTCGGAGGGGCTGATTGATGTTGCTGTTTGTGAAATTGCTTTTTTTCTTTTTTCACCTGGGACTGATTGATGCATGGTAGTTTGGGGTGTTGGAATTCAGTTGTTTCTGTCTCAGAGAGGCTTTCTTCTTTAAAATCCAGTGAATGATAACTATCTAACTTAATACCACGGAGCTTAACACTTTCAATCAAATCCTCATATTTCGTTCTTACACTAAAATACTGTTTCTTTACGTATTTTAATTTACAAGTGAGGAATTCAATTAATTTTTGATCCTCTTGCCTATTCTGACTTAATCTTATGACATCTGCATTTAAAACTTGATTTGTCTTTTTAAGCTGTCTTATAGTCCAGTCCAACTCTGCCTCTTTGGTAGATGGTCCTTTTCTTTCACTGAGTTTTTTGGCTTTTGCGAGTTCCTCCGAGAGTTCCTCGATTTTTTTGTCTCTTTGTAACAAATTCTTCTGATATTCTCTTTTTTGTTTTTGAATCTCATCTCTTAGCTTTACAATCAAATCGTTATATCTAGAAAAGTTTGATGTGTCTTGTGTTTGGCTGACAGAAGTTTCTTTCTGCTCACACTTTTCAAGCATTCCTTCCTGCTTTCTTACCCTACTCTCAAGATAATAGCACTTTGATTTTTCTTGTGCAAGTTCACAGTTCGTCTCATTGACCTTATTGTTCTTTTCAGAAAGTTGCAGCTCAAGTTTCTCTTTATTTTTTCTTAGATTTTCTATCACCTGTTTTTGTTCCAAAATTTCAGACTTCAACTTTTCTTTTTCCCTCAACATCTTCTCAGTCTCATTGTTAGAACTCAATTGAAGTGATTTGTGACTTTCTTCAAGTTCCCTAACTTTTCTTTTACTTTCTGATAACTGAGAAAACAAAAGGGTTTTTTGTGAGTTTTGCTTCTTTATCTGCTCTTTTAAAAATGGTATTTTCTCTGTCTCCAAAGCACTCTTCTGAATGTTAAGCAGATGCAACTCTCGTTTAAGTTTGACAATTTCCTCCTTTAAGTGCGGTATTTCCGTCACCAACTGTGATGTTTCTTTAAATTTTACTCTTTCCTGATAATGGTCTCTATTTAAAGATGAAATCATTGATCTTGCCTCAATGAGCATTGTAATCAATTCATCTCTAGCCAGTAATCTCAGTTGCTCCCTTTTAATTTCTAATTCAGACATAGTGGTCTTACCTGTGTCTTGGGAAAATTACTGTAAAAATGCCACTTAATTTTTCCAGTGTCTTGGAAAATCTTTCAAGAGAGTGTGACCTTGTTTCAAATGCAAAGGTATATATATATATATTCAGTGACGTTCCTTTGATGTAGGCTATGACATCACAACTTTATGACATCATCAGATTCCATCAGCATTCTGTTTTATAGCATGTAATGTTGCCAGGCAACATAAAATTCTTTTAGACAAGGTTACAGTTGCAGTAGAACTCTAGTTTGGTTCATTCAAAGTCTAACAATTTCTGTTAGTAGAACAGAACAATTGTAGGGAACAACTCCACAATATAGGCATCTAAATGTCTGGCCTAAAGATTGGGGCCATTATTTTTGTTGGTGTTTTCAGTCCACCCCACAAAAAAACCCATATGAAAGAATGGAGTTATCTTGTTCCCGTGTCACACTATCCTTGTGGGGACTTTCCACTGACTTTTATTAATCTCCAACTAATTTCTATGGCTTAACCCTGACTCTAACTATAACCAAAACGTGCCTAACTCAAAACCTGCATTCACACCTTAGTCCTTAACCTAACCGCCACCCCAAGAATATTAAGAATTGTATTTTTTAGGCAAGAGAACAAAAAGATCATTTTGGACATGCTTGAAGCTACATAACTCAAGTTTTGTAAAACTTACAGAGTTTTTGCACATATCTCTAAAAACTAGAAGACATTAGCTTTCAAATGATACACATCACAGGCATGTGGGATTTATAATAGAATTTTACTGGCGAGTAGCTAACCTCTTAAGAGCATCCCACACACATATATATATCTATATATATAGATATATATAGATAAATCTATATATATAGATATATAAAAGACAGACAGACAGACAGACAGAGATTTATATCTTAGTGTAGAGTTTATCCTCACTTAATGAACTTAACTTTGCCATTAAAAGTTATTTTTTTTATGAGATAGCTATGCTGCTGCAAAAAAGGAAGGTTCGTTTGAAGGATCTTGGGGTGCCAATAAGTGTAGAGGTTGCTCTACTCACAAACCAGCTCCTAGCACGAGGTATTTGAAAAAAGCAAAAACACAGAGGAAGGCTTTATAACACACACACACACATAGTGGAAGCATTAAAAGCACAAAAAAAGTTTTCTCTACTTACTGCTCTTTATCACTGTGCCACAGACCACAGGGCAGAAAAAGATGGAGATGAAACAAAACATGACACCATTAAGCATGACACAAAGCCTCTGAGACTATCAAAAGGAGAGATATCCGGGAAAGTATGAATACCTTGGGCGCATGTTCCTCTGCCTGTCGTTGGACACCCAGCGACCCGATCCGCCACTCATCACTGTGTCTGTCATGAATCTCGACTGCAGTCTGGGGAAAAAAGATGATAGTAAAACAGAGAAGTATGAGGTCTGTATTCAGCACAGGTAATCTCTGTTTGGATCTCGGAGTAATACTTTCCCCCAAGTCTTTGCAGCTCCAGTTTAACGATCATCCAAGATTGCTCTCTCATAAATAAAAAACTTTTGATTCCAGACCAGCCTTCCAGATGCAACAGTGATGGAGCCAATAAAAGTTAGTCAACGATTACCACAGCCGACAACTATTGAATTCAACAGCAACAACAAAATACCTAAAAGTCAAGTGTCACTTTCAGAAAAAGTCTGCTTGTTGTCTGTGAATTTGCACATCAAGAATGAAAGATTTTGCAGCTTTCAGTGGGAGCACATGTTTAATTCCTCGTGCCAAAAATTACTGCCTAATTGGTACCATCTCATCCTGCCAAACCCGTTTGGACAAATTAATTCCACTGAAATGTAGGATTTGTGCCAAGACACAGACAAAACTTAAGATATTAATCTTGTAATTTCTAACTACACTGAGGCCTAAGTATATTTACATGTACCTGAGGCAGAGATAGGTGTACTAATAGGAGGATCGGTGTATGGTAAGCACTGCATTAGTAACCAAAGAGGAAAAGAGAGTGGTGTTGGTCATTTGAATTTATAAGGGTTGTGGAGATAAGGCTGAGCAAATCAGAGAGGCATGGTAAATTAATTCAGCAGCTTGAATTGAAATAATAAGCATTGCTTCCAGTTTGAGAGAAAGTAGGAGGGATTCGGTTTTATTTTCATGACAGTATTAATAACTTGACAGACTGATGAATGTGTTTCCAATAGTTACATTTGTTAACTCGCTTAGGGTTAAGAATCAGTGCTCAAGGCAGTGGATTTTCGTCACCCCTTACAATACAAGTTTTATAAATATATGATGCAGCTGCTGCTGTGTGATTTAAGCTGCAAGCACAGACTGGGCAGAGTGATAATGATTACAGTGGGAGACAGTGAGTGCCCAGTGCATTTGATACACCAGCGCTGTAATTCAATCTCAAAGCGATGGAGTGAGGATAATATGAAGACGTCAACAGAAAATATGGCAAGTCTGCCGCATGTGCACAAGTACCCCCAGTGAAAGGCTGTCCGAGGTCTCTGCCAGGCGGCACTCAGAGGGAGGCTGCAGCTGAATTGTGTCCTGATGGAAAATACTGACACTCAAAGACCAGCAGACCCCAAGCTAGATCAACCTGATGAGTTCAAAGGCACTGTTGAGTTTCAGACATAAGTCCCTCTACTGAAAAAAAACATACGTAGGATCAACTTAAAAAAATTACTGTAATGCGTTACACCTATATTTATTACCTTTCTCAAATTCAATTTGTGATGCAGTTGAAAGTATAAATTTTGATTTATTAGAAATATATTTTTTTACCTTCAGTCAAAGAAAGAAACTGCATTCATAAAAAGTAAAACTATAATTTATGACAAAGACCAGAAACAGTTTGTATGTTTTGTTATAGCCTAATTTTTCTATTATTTATTTCAAAGAGTAAATTCATAACTTTGGTCCAACTATTGTATATTTATTGACTACAGAAACAGACCCAGGACGTTTAATTCAAGCTAAAGTGAAATTATTGGTTCTAAACCTCAAATTACTTTTTTTTTTTTTAGTTGGAACAACATTAAATTTTTAGGTTGACCATATTACATGGACATTTTACTTCTATCCCTGTATGGTGTTTTTTGGTCCGGAGTTGGTTCTTATCCAAGGGAAGAATGATTTTCTTGTTAAAATAGGGATTTAATAGTGCTCTGAAAGTGTTCCCTTTAATGAAAGTGTACTGTTAAAAAAGGGTTAAAATAGAAAATAGTAAATAGCAATAAATAGACAATAGTTGATTTAGTTTCAGAGACATGCTTTTAATCATACTCCACATGTTTTATAGGATTAGGATCATTTTCCTTTTGAAAATCCATCTGTGTTCATGTTTTTATTCATCCCACTTAAAGCTGTTAACCTTAAATGTAGGGTAACAGGTAAGGATGTCAAAGAGCTACACACAATCCCCCAGGGTTCAAGAGTTTTAAGTAACTGGAAGATGACGTGAGAAAAGTTGGTTAAATATCAACATTTAATTACGGTTCCTCCTCCAAAACTGACATATTCAAGTCCTACTGCAATCTGTGGCTGCCCATATGGACATGCCAAATGTCTTCTGAAAAACACCTTTATATTACATCTACACTAGACGAATATTTAGCCATGATGCTTCTATGATAAAAAGAGACTATTAAAAGCATGGCGATGGTGGCGTCATGGTGAGGGAATTAAAACGAAAGATTATCATCAAATTCTTCCCTGCTTCAAATCAATAGCTACACATGCTTGGACAAAACCTGGCGCTCGGACAAGACAGAAGTTAGAAATATACAAGATACAGTAACTCCTAAGCTGACAAAAAAGTTCCCCCATATTGAAACCAATCAATTTTAAGAAATAGCACCAATGCCAAACAGTGGTTGAATATTTCTCTAGAATGATGCCTAAATAGCTTGATGACTACAAAAAAGTGTGTAGTTTCTCTGGAAATGTAAGATTTGTGAATCAAGGAACGCAGTTTATACTTGTATTTACTCAGCAATTTGAAGAGGTGCAACTTTTTTGTAGTTGTAAAAGTTAGAAAAAAAAATCTACCATTATAAAACTATTTTATTTATCTCTGCACATTCACAGCTACAACACAAACACTTAAGTTTCAAAATGAACTTAATAGAATAAATGCATCTGAATATATAATATATGGCAACAGTGTAGGAATACTTTTAAGGCCCCGAGTATAATTCAGTAACACCACATATTAGATAACACTAGCAGTATTGGCAAGATTGAAAAAGAAACAACAAACAAAAGATATAAAAGGGGGAAAAAACTTCTCCTCAGCTTTACGAGGCAGTAAAATAGAAAACCTTGGAACCTTTGAGATAATGCAAAACAGGGAAAACACACAGATTGTGCCACTATCTCCATCCTAAAGCTGTCTGTGCCAAGGCAACAGGATGCAAGACAACATGCCTTTTTGACTTTTAATCTGTCATCTGTCAGCCTCTGGGGCTCACAGATAAGCAGCTAATTAGATGTGCTATCAATAGACACGTGGTGGGGGGTTTGCCGTCCAATGCTACTACTGCTGCTTACAAAATAGGAATCCTTTCTATTTCATTGACTTCAGATTCATTATTATGGTGTATAGTTTTATTGTCTGGGGTACCTATACTACATTTTGTGATTTTCTATTGGTCTTTACATTATGACTCCTTGTTTTTGCTTCTGTAATGTTCTTTTGTTTCCACTCTAGGCCTGTTTTTCTCAGTCTGCTTTCTGTTCTTCTACTGCCACTGTGTCAAGCTTAGTTTCACTTACTTTAAAGCATGTTTGTTTTTTTTTTGTTTTTCTTTTTTATCTGCCTTCCTCTGAGCCTCAGTCAGCTGTTTTTATCCTATTTTCTACAATCTCTGTATATCCGAGTCTTTTTTTCATTTTTTGCCAGCAGTATCTTGACAGATCACACATTATTCTAACCATACTGCGCTAAAGAGTCTCAAGAGCTGCCTTTCTACATCGGCCAAAGCAAAATTATTTCACTTTTGTCTAATGTGATTGTCTTGGGGAAAGACAGCGGAATCAATTTGGAATCGGAGTGAACTTAGCTTGAGCTCTCTGGTGGCTCAATGCAGTTTGAAGTCTGTGGAAGCCTGCTGCAGCCCTGTCTGAAAGAGCAGTTATCAGATGTAATGTTTCAGCTGAAGGAAGGTCCTGCTCAGTTTTTAAACTAATTATAATAGACTCTGCTGTCATTGTGGACCTCGTTATTCTGCAGGTATGACATCACTGCAGCCCTCAAACTGTCTCCTGAGCTACAGAGACCATGAAGGCAGCTAATCTGCGTCATCTCCTAACTTAGTCTAATAGTCATCTTGTACATGTCTTCTGCCTGTAACAGATGACTCCCTGGAGAGTTTATACTCTCCTATCTTTATCCTCTTTGTTTTTCTTTTTGTTTTGTTTAGAATATGACAGTGTTTTTTTTTATTTTTTATGATGCATTTAGACATGTCTGTTTTTAATAGGCTATTTTAAAAAGCCAATTATTGCTTGATGACGTTTTCAGATAACACAAATTCGCTTATACTGCCAACATCTAAGGTGACTTGCACAATTTTTCCAGCTCCTAAAACCTATTCTAAAAGGTCAGTATTCAACCACAACAGTGAAGCATTTTGTTGGGATTAGATGAGGTTGACCAGTAAATGTGGGTGACAGTGGCGTCAAGACACTTCCCCTGCATTACCTACTGATGGCGGTGAAAGGGCCTGGTGGCGCCTGTGTACTGCAGCCTCACTGTCTGTCAGTGAGCGCCAGGGCAGCTGTGGCTACAATACAGCTAGCCACCATCAGTGTGTGTGCGAATGGGTGAATGACTGAATGTGGTGTAAAGCACTTTGGTCAAGTCTCTATAAGTACAGGCCATTTACCATGACACATATATAGAATATTCTGACAGATGTGGCAAGCATCTGTCTTCAGCCAATTCCAGTTAATTTACATAATTATATTTTACTGCAATTAAAGCTTTGTGCAACTATGAAATAGCATTTTGGACTATTTTTCTTCAGTCAGAAAGGAAAACGGGATCTTTAAACCTTTAATATTTCTTCTTTCAAAGTGGCTGTGTATTTTGCTCCATTCATTTTCCTTTAGCCCTGGAGAGCCTCTCAGTTCCAGGTGAAGAAATGCATCCTACAGCATAATGATGCTACCACCATGAAGTACCATGAGGATTTCTCACACATAGAGCCTGATCTTCAGAAGGTTTTTGTGCCCTAAAACAGGTGCAAATGTGTTTCTTCTGCAGAGCACATCTTCAAAAAAGGTCCAAAATGATTTGCGTTTGAAGTTCATCAGAGGGCTTGTGCAAACCTTTTTTTTTGTGTGTGTACTTTCATCAATATGCAGATCATGTTCTAATAACCAAAGAGTAAAACATGTGTGCTTAGAGGATATGCAAAAGTAAACATTTACCAATTATAAAGTTGTTTTGCAAATCTGAAGCTAAACACCGGCTGCAGTTTTTGTATCTTTTTAGTACTTCTGAAAGTCGGGTGCAAACCGACACGTAAAAATATCCACAGTCATTGTTGCCACAAGAAAGGCTTCGGTACGATGCCAAAAGATGGAGAGAGATTCTGTGCACATGTAAACATATTTGGACAGTCAGAAATAACAATAGCAGAATAATATAGTAATAAACAACAATACTGTAGTGTGTTATTAAATAAGCCAGGATGGTTATGTTATGTTTAATAAGTTTGCACCTGTTTTAAGACGTGTTTTGGGGTTACTCTAAACCGCCTGTAGAACATGCAATAAGCTCAATTTTGTGGGTGGAACCAAACTGCTTTGCAGATCTTCTTCCTGGTATGTCTGCTGTTTCTTGGCCTTCATAGTGCTCAGAAACCTTCACAGAACTCTAAAATCTATGCCGCAACAAACTAAACTGATGCTTGTTGTAATAAAGAAGAAAAATGTGGTAAAACTAAAGAGGTCTGACTCTGTTTTTAAGGAACTGTATATAAACTCTAGCCCTATTGGGGCACCACCCTGCCAAAGAAGCTGTCTGTATATACGTCCTTATGTTGTAGATGCTTTCAGGTGTGTTTCACAAACGGAGTTCAATCTTCTGTGAATTCATGAAATGAAGCTCTGCACTTAAAATTCTTACCAGGTTCATGTAAAAGATAATTTTGTTCATATGGTGCTCAGCAGCACATGTATGACTCATTGGGTTTAGAATACGTAATATGTGACAGCTTGACGCCTTAGAATGGATTAAAATGATCCTTTACTGTCCCTCAGTGGGGAAATGAAAGATTTTGAGACACAAGATTTGAAAAAAGCAGACAGAACAAACCCAGGGAAGCAAGGAATTGATGGATTGATCTGACATGGATCGTTACAGTACAAAGAGTTTAAGGGGGATGAGACGTCATCTCCCTTTCATTGACATTCGTCTAAAAATAGGGGTTTTACTAGGATGCTTTTATGTTATTTTAAATAATAATGTGCTTAAAATTAACAATTCAGTGGAGAGATGTTTGAGGGAGATGTAAACTTTAGTTCTTTTCCATCTACATCTGATAAAACAACAATTACAGCACTAATCTGAAACAAGACAAATGGGATTAAAAACCGTCTCTCAGTTTTAATGTTATTTGCTCCTTATCCTCATCTTAATCCATAGAAAGAAAACTGAACCAATCTGACTGTGTGATTTGATTGAATTGTTTCTGATAAGTGCCTTGAGATGATGGTCCAGTGACCATGCTATAGAAATAAACTGAATTGAATTATTTGCTCAGGTGCAGTACATGATATGATGCCTGTTAACAAATGCCTGGGATTTTCAAAACAGAACCAGTGTCTTTTTTTACCCCAACATCAAAAATGTCTTCACGATGTCAGTGATCAGAGCTAAATGGGCAGACTGATTTAAAATCATAACAAATGTAACAGTAGCTCAGACAATCACATCTTATTACAACCAATGTTTGAAAAATACAATAGTTAAAGAAACATGCTGAGAGCTGATGGGAACAGCATCAGAAAACCACAGCAGATAAAGCTGCTTTGGCTGAGAGCAGGAATGGTTGAAAATGACTTAAAATCAATGGGAGTCAATGGGAGTCAATACATGGTCCTCACTACATATAGAAGACACACATAGAGATGTGTGTGCGTTGTAGTGTCTGATTATTTTTTATAACACTGTGTGTCCTACTTCCAACCATATTGATGATAATGACTCTGAATTCCAGGAGATTCACTCCCCCTCCACCAGGGATATTGCTGAAATAGGTTAATGAGAATTGGATATTGCATGTCCAATGATTGGTTTCCCTTTAATCTCACTTTCATCAAGGCTCTGGCAGTATCTTGATGCCTTGGTTTAAAACTTTATGTATAACTGAAGTTGCCTTTAAGCTCTGTTGTAGCAGAAAAAACCCAATTATTTATAAGCTGCACTCGTAATTGGCAACACCAGGTCCCTGCAGGTCCACATCAGCAGTTTCTTTCAAACCATTTTCTGATGCTCAATTGATGCTAGAGTGTTTTTTTATTCATGTCAACACAGCATATCTACTTTATGTGTAATTCAATAATCTGGGTTCAGCTATAGATTTCTCAAGCTGCAGTTAACATTAATATTTAATTACATGCCCCGTCTTTATCAGAAAAAAGAATGTCCAAAACCTTGAAACAATTTGTTTACGTTGAAGCATTAAAGGTTATCTCACAAAAGTAGTTTGGACATCAGTAAGATATATTTTGGACCAGAGTCTCTGAAAAATAAACTGATTAGTCAATCACTTCATCTGGATGGGATGAAATTAATATCAGATAATAAAGTAAAAAATCTTGGTGTTATTTTCGATCAGGAC
>JAUZNJ010040477.1:0-34432 GCA_034780135.1 Jordanella pulchra | reverse complement strand
AATAAGACTTGTAGAACTTATTGGAAACTCAAGACAGCCATGACATTATGTTTTTTACAAGTGTATGTAAACTTTTGGTGACTGATGAGGCCTTGACATGTGCAGTCAGGCTCAGATACACAGTTAGTGTGGAAGTTCACCAATCACTCAATGGTGTAGCACCATGAGGCTTGTGTTTTTATTTCAATTGCACCTCTCTTCAACAGGTTGTCTTGCCTACTCGGTGTAAAGAAGATGCTGAACCACTCACTGAAGAGGTGCTACCTCTGAATAAGCTTCAACTTTCCTGACTTTGAGGATATTATAAACTCAAACCCTTTCAGCTACTGGGTGTCTTTTCCTCCGCCTCCTCCCTCTCATCTATAAAAGTAATGCCAGGGCTTGCTTCTGACAGCTTGACAGATACATTCTGCATTTGTGTCTGCAGCTGAAAAACTCTGTACTTTTTGGGTAACTTTTTGGTCGCCTAGCAACTATTGCCAATTTTGGGTAATATTTGCATGGGTGCACCTTCTCCCCTTCCCTTCTCTACATTGCCAAAAAAAATGCTGTGCTAAAACCCAACCAATGTAGCTGTAGTACAAATTCAACATTTAAAGCCTGATGTGTTGGAACTGCTGGTTCAGTTGTCTTGCATAGGACCAAAAAACCCTGCCTACTTGATTTTGTAAGCAAACAACCATGATTGTTCGGAGAATTACCAGGTTGCAAGTTTGTGGACTTGGATTTTTTTTCATTTTTGATATGTAATATTAAAGATGACATCAAAGGAACAAGCACTAATAAAGGAGTTAAAACCTGGAAATTGTTCCATTGTGGAGAAAGAAAACAAAGAAAGAAAGAGAAAACAGCTGAGAGAAAAAATAAAAATCCAAAACATGTATCATTTACTTTTTTGTTTATCTATACACCTTGCATGGCTTAACTAGATAACAGAATATAATTGAGACGGAATCAGAATTTGTCTGATAAGGATTACTTCAGCTAATATGTTTAATTTTTAAAAGCTGACCATTTAATAAACCATAAAAAACTGTATGTACATGCAGCATATTTTTTGCAACTTTAAAATCTCGCTGTTTATCAAACTTCAAGTCTCCAGCTTATGTTTGAGTTCATAAAGTTGAGATTTATGTCAATTTCTCAAAGGAGGAGGAAGAAGTCAGAGACATGCTGTCAAAGATAAATAGCCTAGAGACTTATTAAACTGGCACCACATGAAAGAATTAAAAAAACAAAACAAACAAAAAAAATGTTAAGATCCCAGTCTGCTTGAGTTAAAAATACTAAATCTCTAAAAGTATTAAGGTTGATGTTTTTATTATAACTATGAGCACTGGCATGTATCTTGTACAGTTTTATATCTTATGATATTCTGCATAACTCCCTCTTCTCAACTAAATTAATCCATGCTTTACTTGTCAGGGTTTCAACTGCATTACTATACTGTAGCTGTTGAAATGTTACTTTAATGATGGTGCCTCTCACCCCCTCACTACAAAAGCCAAATCACTTCAAGCTAATGCTACTCATGGGATGGATGGGAGCAAAGTTAAAATATGGAGATACTATGTAATCTCATCTGCAATAAAACACTCAGCCCATACATGAAGAAAAAGTTGGTCACAAATGAGGCAGGTAATGGCTTTTATTGGGCTGTTTTACTTTGAAAAACACAGAAATACTTATTCTGCTTATTATGCTTTGAATATTTTTAGGATTTATTGCCCTGGAATGTGATATTTGCCTTTTAAACAAACAACAAATGTAGATTAGCCCATTTGGATTACTTTGTGCCTGGGTCTCCACTAACAAATATACTGTATGTATGTTGTTGTTTTCAGACATGGTTTTACCCTTAGCCATTTGCAAGTTGTAACTTTTTGTGCCATCTGTGTGAATAGTAAGCAGAGTGCAGCACTCTTCAACTAAATTTTTCCTTTCCACTTTCTGACAAGTGGAGTACACATCCAGTGTACTTAATAAATTCCCTCTAGCTCACTGTCTGCATCTGACAACATGCTCCCCATTTCTATTAGTCCCTCAGAGTCAATGGAAGGTGAAGGATTGGGTTTTACACCTGAAGGAATGGGGAGAAAAAGGAAGACTGAATGAATTTCAAATCAAGAAAAGGAAACAAGGACAGTGATGAATATAAACACTAAAGGAAAGTATCTTGTGAGAAATACAAGATACAGAGTTGATGATTATTCCTTTTTACTGTTCAAAGAAGTGTGAGGGAGAGAGGAAAATTGGAATTAGAGAAGTATGCATAAAAAAAAAGTATTTTTTTATTTTAAGATTTTTTTAAACACCCTCTAACTTTAGGCTCCATCCTGAGGTCCAGTGACGTTGATTGGCCTGGGCATTCCTGGCTCTAACCTGGAATGATTCTCATCAAGTCCCAGATCTTTTTTTTTTTAATCAAGAAATAATAAATTAGCTGAGCTGCTCAACAATAATACGTTTTGGAATTTCCCAGCTCAGATGAATGTAACACAAGCACAATGATTTGATTGATCAAAGAGGAGTTTGTGTTGAAATGGACCCTCATCCGTGTTGTATTGACTATCAGTGCTGATACTATTTAGAGTTAGGTGTGTTTGAGTTGAGCTTGACCTACGCAGATCTGATGTGTTGGTCTGTGCGTGGCACATGTTGGTTAGATTTCTCTCCTACTTACTCTTGTCTATGTCTGGTGTCTGGAGCACGTGAGAAACTGAAACCTTGAGAGATCAGAACGGGGCCAGCCACTTAAGGCAGCTGCCGCATTTGATCAAAGGCATCTGTGGAGCCTGCGGTGAATGGTGTATGATGGGAAAAGGCACTCCTTTCACTGGTGAATGAACAGGTGATTGGATCTAAGTTTTGTAAATAAAAATGCCCCTACACATACAACCCCACCATTTCAGTTCTTTGTATCCCAAAATATGTATAAATACAAACTAGAACAATAAAACTTTGGCATTATTATTCCAAGTATTTGTTCATAATAGGCTTAACAGGCTTTTTAGATGGAGGCTATTTGTTGTTGTGATGAATGTAAAACTTATGGACGTTATATAAATTACATGCAAAACAATTTACCAATACCTGAACTATGTAGTCTGAACTATGTAGTCTTTATCATTGACTTGGTTTTTCACCATATATGGTCCTTTAAACTGAGCTGAAAGAGATGGGCCAGCTGTGGACACTAGCATAAGTACTTTTGTCACTTAGCTGGAAGGATTGGTGTATCGTTTTCCTGTCATACATTTGTTTCATTTTCTCTTGGGCGATGGACAAAGCCTTTCTGGCTATTGAACAAGTATGGTATAGACGGTCCTAAAAAACAAACTTAAGCACATTTGACATTGAGTGTGGCTGTGTGCCATTGGACAGTAGATGTTCTTTCAACACTTTCAGTGGTCCTCTCACTTCATGTCCAAAAACAAATTCAGCAGCACTGAACCCAAGAGATTCCTGCTTTGCTTCTCGGGCTGTGAACAGCAAGAAAGGAAGTCCTTCATCCCATTTTTCCCCATATTGTGATTTTCCTCAGTTCAGGCTTCAAGAAAACGTTTAGCAGCACATATGACTGTTAAAACAAACTGATTGCTGATTTTTGTTTTGGGTGGAGACTCCACACAGTGTACGAAGACACACTCAAAAGGCTCACCAACTGAATGAATGGGGTTAACAGGGATTAGGTGGCACTCTCTGGTTAGGTTTACTCAGAATTTGGTAAATTTTGCATGTTCTGCAGAACCTGGCAACATCTTTCTTCAGCCCTGGCACGAAAAAAAAGCTGCAGAATGCGGTCATAGATTTTAGTAATTCCTAAATGACCTTGGGTGTTCATGTGCCAGCTGTAGTATTTTTTAGGAATAACTATTTGATGTAGAGACCTTGAGATCCATTCCTTCATGAGTAATCCATCTTAAATATTGAACTTATGTGTTTGTTTTCCATCTGGTGCATCACTTACACATTCAAAGCATTTAGTGAGCATTTCATCACTTTCTTGAGCTTGGCTCAAACACGTGACAATGACAAGGGGAGAGAACCGTTTGATATTGGAGTAAATTCTTCCTTAATTGGTGCTGGTTTTGAAAGGTTCAACTCCTAGTACCTTGTTCTTCTTCAAAGCAGATCCAAGAACAGATTCAGTCAAGGCAACTTCCTCCAGCTTTGGAGTTTGAGACCTGTAAGCCCACTGACAGCAAAAACATTAGTGTGGGATTTCAAAATTCTATTCTCCTCTATCATATGAGGATATGATACATATGCCCCACCTATCAAAGCACATTTTGATGCTTGCGAGGAAAAATCAGACCGAGGGTAGAGACGCCTTCAAGACCGAAACCCTTGCACACGTGGAACGGCATTGCACATGTGTGGTGAGATCCTTAGCGCGCTTAGCAGATGCCAGAGTAAAGTCTGCAGCCTTGCGTGGAGCAGTTTTCTCTGCTCAAGGCTGCAGTTCCTCATGCATGTGGGTTTTTTGGCACTGTGGTTGATGAACTAAACGCAAAAGTAGTTTAACCTGCCTGCGGCCATGTATTTGCTCTTGGGCATTTTGACATAAATCTGATGCGATACTCCATTGAATGTGCTGGTTTTCTTTAGGAAGAAAACATTTCACCAGTCTGACTGTATGATCTGATTGCATAGTCTCTGTAAAGTGTCTTGAGCTGGCATGTGTTATGAATTGGTGTCATATGAATAAATTAAATTTGAATAAACTAAATTGAATGGAAATGTGCAGAACCTCTGTACATGGCACCAACCAATCACAGCTCAACACAGAGACACAGGACCAAAAACAAAAAGCATGCATGTACACTGTTACTCATACTAAAAGTCAATTAAGAGACACTGGTTACCTTACAGCGTAGTATTTATCAATCCATGAATCTGAATATGCATACTCCAATTCCAGGCTAAGATTTTGCCCCTTTTGTCAGTTTCTTGAAAGATTTACACATATTTGCAACCCTAATGGTGACCTACCTTGCACATGCTAATGCATGTGGGATATGTGTTTCTTTTTTGTGTTTTCTCATTTATTTATCAGTGTTACCTCTGTGTTTCCCTATTTCAGGTAAGCAGGACTACAAAAAGACTAAATCTGCCTTAAAGGCAACACGCCTGAAAGCTGAAGCAAAGAAAAACTCCTCTGGATTTAGGGTAAGATTACCTCAGAAAATCTTAGTGTCACTTTTAGTGAAATTTGAGTGTATATAACACTATTGTTTGCCTACATGTCTCAGTCTATCTAGGTTTCTTCTCCTTTGCTACCATTCACTTTTTTTCCTATTTGCCTAACCACTAGATGAAGAATATGCCTCTCCTGGTCATGTTTAATATGCCAGATACTTTCTTGTGTTGCTTTAGGAACTCGCCTTAGGCCTTTTTGGAAGGAAATTACTATATGCACTAGACTTACCTGTAACCATGTGATGTGGCCTCACATCCACATAAATGTTGTGAGCTGCAAACAACAGATTTCTTTTTTTAATTCTTATTATTTTAGTTTATTTTTTTACATAGTTGTTTTTGCAGGTTAATTAGAAAGTTGCTCTGTTTACACTTATAACAACCCACCAACCTCCATCCTGATTAAAAATCAGCAGGCCACAAAGAGCTTAAAGAATGAGCAAATAATAGCCGACGCTAAAGATTGGGTGAAATGGTCAGGTTCTAAAATATGCATCTTCTACAATGCAGGGCCTCATTAAACATGTCTTTAATCCAATTAGATCAGTCCATATCTTAAAATATTGATATGGGTCATGAATAATTTATGCCAAGACGAGGGGAATTTCAGAGGTTGGATTAAAAATACCTCTGGGATCAGGATATTAAACTGACTCGCACCTCTTGGCCGAGAGTTTGATTGATATTTTGCCTAAATGTAATGGATAATTGGTCATGCTTGCTTTCCCTTGAAGTTCTTTTTAGAATGATGTTAAGTCTTTCTTTCTTTCTGGTTTTACACAGTTCAATGTGATTTCAGAAACTCTCCTTGGCTATCTCTATTGGTGTTGTCAGGTCAGAAATTTTAAGGTGCATCACAGTGAATTAGTATAATGCTGGAAAAATACTTTTTTCATGTGAATGTTTAGAAGAAAAATAAAACTCTTTCTTGTATTTTACACAGAGGAATATATATGTCTTGTGTTTCTTTCTGTTAGTAATTGTTAATTTTGGCTTACAGTTAATGAAAAAATTCAGGAAGATGATTACAAGACACCTACAACTTTAAGGTCTAATATGAATATTCCAGAAATGTGGGTCTGCTGAAAGGTTTCTTCTTGCCCTGTACAGTTATGTAATCCATATTCAAGTAGGGGTTATTTTGCTTGAATTGCTGCATCTGTGAGCCATGTCTTGGAGGCAATCTTTTTTAATGTCTACTTTAGTAGCAGCAAGGCCTTCCAAATAATCACTGAAAGTGGAAATGTCCCTCTAAATCTAAGACAACTGGGGTCATGCTCTTGACCACTCGTCCTCAGTTTTCGAGACATGATTTCCAAATGAAATTCAAAAGTTACTTTCATCTGAAATTAGGATTTTGGACCAATAAGCCACATTCCATTTCTTCTACTCTTTATCCCAGGTAATATGCTTTTAATGTGTCTGGTTCAACAGTGGCTTAACACAAGGAACGCAACACTTGCTCACCATTGCTTCCCAAACTGGAAGAGGTGGTTGATGACAGAATGTTGACAGCACTACTCGGGCTGTCAGAAATGACTCCCATAATCTCAAGGATATACTGGACTAGTTCACAGGGAAAAGCCAGCAGCAGATTCATTCAACCACACTGTCTGACTCAATAACATTGGAAACAAGCTGCTGTTCAGCGTCACAGAATTTCATTTTACATAATGTTATAATTTATATAAGACTCCTTTAAAGATTATTTGGGTATATGTTTGCATGCATGTTTTGTGTGCACGTGTTTTTTTCTCTGTTTTTATGTGATAACGCTTTAGTGACAACTCTAGGGACAACTTTAGTGGCAACTTTACTTCTGGTTATAATAAATTCATAATCTGTTGAATTTTGAATTAATCTGTTAACAAATTGAGCACTTTTACATCTGACCTCACCCAAGACTATAGATGCCTAAACATGATTGATTGATTTTATTAGTTGATTGAAGGTGTCCATTGTTATTTGCCCTGGGTACATATGTGTCTAGGGCTCTTAAAGCATTGATTCAACTCAGAAAACAATACCTTATGAATATCCTGTTATGAATAACAGCACTGGCTGTTCCTTTTGTTTGTGCACCTTTTTTGTAAAACTTTCTTACTTTGTCTAAAATTTCCATTAACATGATTGGTTATCGCCCTCTAATTTGCCTGATTCTTTAACAGTTACCTTATGGGGAGGGTGTCAACGACTCTCTGCTAGACAAATGTCAAGGATATTAGATCATTCTGCGTGCTAAGATTTTTTTTTTACCTTATGTATAAAATTAAATAAAATATATTGTTTTTGCAGTTTGATTTATTAAGATCCACCTGCATAAGCTGTTCTCTTTTTCTCTATATGAGACACCAAACTCAGATGCAGATGGCATCTCAGAAGGGCCAGCAGACATGCAGGCACAGAGAATCTGGCAGCTGCCATGTCAGGCTGTCTCAGGGCAGTCCTTGTAACAGGACAGTCTGGATAGGTTGGCAGAGAGAGGGATGGAGACACAGCAATTGAACTAGAAATTTACACAAGGACAAACAAAGACAGAGAAAACCTATGGAGTATTAGACACATAATGCACTAATTGTTGGTTATTTTGCAAAAGTAACATGTTACTAGAATATTAGTCTGCAGCATTGTCAGTGAATATACTTGGGTTTTGACAGCAAAAAAAAAAAAAAAACTGGCAGTAGGTTTAGTTTGTGGTCTCTACATCAGATTGCCTGCAGAAGAAGCAGAGCCTTTCGAGTAGCTCCAGAAACATTCTCTTGCAGCACAGGAAACAAGCCTCCTGCCTTGTCTAATTGGCACAAACAACCTTATGTTCGCTTCTGCACAGCTTTTCCCACAGTCTTATAGAGCTACCGAATTTAGAAAGTTAGGGGGCTTGTTCATAGGATTGGCAGATGACGGAGAGTACAGATGATGACTTTGGGTATCTTCCATCTGTCATTTATTATTTTGCGTAGTGAGGAAAAGAAGTCATATTTCTTTATTTGTTTGGGTTTTTTGCCCATTTTTTAAAAGTGATGAAGACTGAAAATAAGGGGAATAAAGTTTGTATTTACTGTTCACAAACTTATCAAGAAGTTTTTAAATGGGTGTCAAAATAACAATATTTTGGGTTGGGAATAGATTAACAGCGGCTGTTTGTGTTTTAGAGAAAAATGTATCTTAGGAACAGAAGGGTAAAGAAAAAACAACAGCCTCTCAAAAAGGAAATAATGTAGTAGCACTGCATTTAGTTTATTTTTTACATTTTTTAATCGTCCATGGAAGGGGTCATCGAGGCCTCTGCCTTTGATCGCTGCCCAATCCTCTTTGCTCCTGTCCTTCATGGTTCCTCCTGCGGGTGGTGGATTCACTGTGGGATGGCTTCTTGTCAATCCTTCGGGCTCGGCCCGGTCGGGTCCCGCGAGGCAGAACCTGACCACCAGGTGCTTGCCAATGAACCCTGATTCCAGGCCTGGCTCCAGGTTGGGTTCCTAACTCCTCCTTACTGGGCAAAGTCAAGTGCCTCAATCTTTTTGTCATGATGGGGGCTTTTGAACCTCTCTCTGTCTGACCCATCACCCATATTTGTTTACCTTGGGAGACCCTACCAGAGGTATTCAAGTGCCCAACAACATAACCTCTGGGATCATCCGGGCACTGAAACCCCTCCACCATGTTAAGGTGGGGATTCGAAGTCTGTCTGGGAGTCTGCTGCCCCCCGTGACCCATTCCTGGATGAAGCGGGAAACAATGACAACAGTTAAATTCTTTTAGCAAGTTTGCAGGCAAGAAAAAATCAGCCAAAAGCCTTGCATCTCCACTGGCACTAGAGCTTTTTCTGAGATTAGAAAAAATAGGTTGTGTATACTTGCCATATAAAATTTATCACGATTGGTATGTCAAAGGAAATTTAAACCGCAAGGAAACAGGAAGAAACTGATTCATTTATTCTAGGTAAAACATGCGTTGGAGCTGCAGGACATCTGCCCCAGCAGTTTGTGTGTCCGTCCACTTACAGCCACAAACACGTAGGTGTGTCCAGATTGATGTACACATTCCCACACAGACTCACTAAACAAACCCAGGAGGAGGATGAAAATCAGACCAGATAAGAGGATGTCTGCTGAGCCATGGCTCGTCGCCAGGGCAACAGGCACTTGGGCTCCCAGCACACTGAGTTTGCTGCAGCTGCTGCCGGAGCTGAGGGAGCCGTGTGATGAAGATGATGATGTGCCTGCTCCCCCATCCAGAGGTCTCCATCAAAATGTGGGCAGAAAGACGCGTGTCTAAGGGGGCTGTGTGCTTGTGTGCGACTGCACATACGTGTGTTTGCAGGCCTCAACTCAGTGGGCTGCTCTCCTCGAAAACAATGATCTCAATCAAGTGCAGGTGCTTTATACGACTCAAGTGTTGGCAGCGAAACCCCTCCAGCTTGTTTTTATTGTCGAGTTACTGTAACCAGCTGTTCTCATAAAAAATTGGGGGGAAGGAATATTATCTCTCCTTTTGTCTCACCAGACTGAGTAAAATACTTATGTATATCTGAAAAAAAAAACTGTTGACATTATTCTATTTTTAAAGTTGCCACAAAAGAAATGCAGAAACAATTAAGACACCATTATTTTATCGTGCTTTTTTTTTCTCCAAGGCTGGGGCAAAATAGAAAAGTAAATCAAGCGTCAGAAGCCCACCGGGTAATAGATGAAGCTAAAGTGCATGAAATTTGAAAGTTTCCCAATTAAGTGAGGACTTTAAGCTGTTTAAAGGCTGCTGGGTTGGAGATAAATGCAGGCCAAGACTAATGAAGACCAATCCGGCTGATGACGAGGAGCTGCAACGTGTACGCAGATAGCTGGGTGGAGGCTGATGCTTTTTAATTGTCAGCCTCAACCCCCATCGACTTAGTCAGAGAGGAGTTATTATTATTAGCCCCCTGCTACCCTTCATTTGTGCTCATCCTTATCTCTTTGTTGTTTTCTCTTCCATTCTCTTGTTTTTCATTTGTAGTTTCTCTTCACAATTTACCCGTTGGGTCGAATGGGACCTTTGCTTTGTGCCTACTATTTAAATGTTTTTTTTTTTGTTTTTTAATATAGACATTTGACTGTGTGGAGTTACCAATGTAAGACTAACAAGACATTAACCTTAAGTAAAACATAACACACATTTGACTGAGTTTGTCTGTAAAATAAAACAACATCCAAACAAAATATGACATGATAGACTTGAATGCTGATGAAAATGTTAAAAACTGAAATTATTTCTGCCATTGCAATTACAAATATACACTTATTTTTCATGCTCGGTTGATCTTTTTTTTTTTTGAGGCATACTTTTGAGCAAAATAAATATGCTTTAGATTTTGTTAGTTTTTAAACAATCTGCTTATTACACTGAATATTTTCTCTTTTGGCTGTTCTACTATTTTTTGTGCAATAAGTGAGTAGCAAGCTCCTATCAAATGGATAATAGGCTAGATTGCTTGGCGGTTAGCCTGCAGTCAGCTTTAAAATGGTGCTACCTTAGATTTTATACAACTGTGTTTTTATCTAGTGCTAGAAATATTTCCAAATCGCTACATTTCTCTCTGTGAGCTGACCTGCAGTACACATTTGTAGTTAGGTAGCAGGAAAGGGTCGAGTCAACTTATGCTCCAAAAAGCCCTTGAAAACTCTTTCTCTCCTTTCTCATTGACCTGTTGCACAGTATGATTGAACATGTTGGCTTTTTTCAAAAGATAATATTTTAAAATGTTGACATACTTCATACAAATAACCAGCCCATGCCTGCTGTTAAGAGACCAAGCACATTTTGAAAGGGGAAAAATAAGAATCTCATTTTGAAACAGATGTTGTAACTAGGTTATGATGGTGACTTTTTCAGGGTCACATTTCTTTTTTAATAACCTTTAATCAGGCTGCACCCAGGACCTTTTTCAAAGCCCTCCAAGCTCTCTAGTGTTGATTAGAAAGTTTGCAGCTAATGAGTTCTCTTGATAAAGAATTACTGGCATTGTTCAATACTCTGAGTGTCCCTAATGGAACTCCAGCTGATGAAGATTTTAATTGTCTGAGCCACACATAATGAACAAGAGCTCCAAATTTCCATTTTCAACTTGAATACAACTTTGTAGGAAATCCTTATTTTGTTTGCCTATTAATCAATTAAAATTCAAAGAAATAAATAGGTTATTTTTGTTGAAATTTTGTTTTCTGGGATTTGTGAAGGCTAGAGGTCACATTTAGTGCTCTGAAAATGAATTTCTTGAGAGATGTAATATGGATTTATGTTTTGCTCCATAAAACGGATTTTTTTTTTCCTTATTTTTTAAGCTCCCTTCATCAAAGAGCATCCATAATCTTTATGGTCAGCAAGTAGGGGCCTAATTGGTTCTTTCACCTATGTGTGAAGGTTTTAATCCTTGAAGGAATTGGGCTTTAGATTCTACTTATGTTTTTTTTTTTAAAAAAGCTGTTAAATTTTTCTTTTTTCTCTAGTAAAACAATAATGTTTTTGATAACGTTACTCCTAGACTAAAGAGTAAGTACTAGAGTTTGCCTGGGCTGAATTATGGGCAGATCATTGAAAGAAGAAACAGAAAACTGCATAGAACAAAAGTGTATGTTTTTAAAGCAAATATCTGGTTTTACGGCAGCTACACAGAAGAGGAAGAAATTACCCGGAATAGTGAAGACACAGAAGCGAATTGGGGGAAGCCAGATCTGGACTATGTTTACTCTACACAAGTTCAGGAAAGGTCGGAAGCATTGTTACAGATATCAACCCACCTATGAGTTGTTTTCTCCCAATTTTATCAGGAAATGAATTCAGGAACATAACATCCAGAATAAATAAACTTATAAACAGTAAATTTCTTTGTTCATTGGCTGCTCTAATACGAGCTGCACTTTATAAATAATTTTTACTACAGGTCAGCTCGCTGCAGATTTAGCTGTTTGGAATTATTTCTGGGACAGTTGTACCGTTGTAATGTGAAAACTAAGGAAGCGCAATTTGTGTGAACACATTATCCTCCATCCCCATGTTCATATTTTCGTGGTTCTCTTCAGGGGTTTTTTCAGCTGCTATGTGTTTCTGATGTGTCTAATAAATTTTATGCCTGTTTTTTATGCCTTTTTGTGTGTGTTCTGTATCAAGCTCCTAACAAAATGTTATTATTGGTCCATGCTGACCATAAAGGTTCTTGTTTTTGTTTCGTTTTTTTCTTTGGTCTGTATCAGTTTAGATTTTTATTAACTTTTTAGGAAACACGACCTCGAAACGAAATAGCAATATGAACTGTGACTGGTTAAAGTTGAATGTTTTGCTATCTCAATTAATTTAGGGAACTTTACAAGATACTCTACCTGACTTTAAAGAAAGGAACTGTGAATTGTGGAGGTCAGGTCAAATCCTTGTTTTCAACTCTGAAAAAATCATGCTTTACCATCCGTAAAAAAAAACAAAACAAACTAGATTGAGCTTTATTCACTCCTATCTTCAAATTTCTACATACACTTGCAGTTCAGAGGAAACACACTATGAAAATCTGATTTGCAAATGAGAAGTTTCATATTTATTGACACACTTTTCTGTTGAACCTCATTCTTCCCATTAAACGGTACAAGAGTACTTTTACTAACCCTTCTCCTGCAACATCAACCCTGCATCAAGCATCGAGAGTGAACGATTGTTGTGCATTTGCTTCACACTATCTCTTGACCAAACCGAGTCTTAGGCTAGTCTTGGTTATTTGTTTTGGATGATTATGCTGAAGATGAAATTTTAGGATTCTGGCAGAAGCTAAAATATTTTTATTCAATATTTTCTGACATTTCAACCAGTTCATTGTGCTGTGCACCATAACAATTTCCCAAAGCTTTTACAAGACAAACAGCCCCACAGAATTACTCATCCTCCACTTAACAGTGGGTTTGATGTGCACCAGGTGGTCACTAAGTACTCTGAAGTATAAGAAGGATGGGGAAATGTTTTCTTTGGCCCATTATCAGTCTTTTGACACAAAGCAGAACATGAACCACAGGCCTGTAACTGTACCATTTCTCTGGTGAGCCAAATTCCAGACCCATCTAGCTGCATTATAGGTTCATTTGACCAAAGCCAATGGTTCCAGTTTAAGAGCATTTAGGAAATGCAACACCATTGTATTCATAAGAAATGAAAACATCTATTTTTTTGTATGTGGCTTGTAACCTGAAGAACTGATTGCTCTTAGCTGTTGATATTTGTTTAATTTTTTGCCACAGTGATCCTTTTTTCAGCTTGTAGTTATTTTACAAATAATAGTTTTTTTATATAGTTTTATTTATTTTTCTTAAATTGTTAGTAAATGCTAAGTTAGGGAACTGGTAATATTTTTAAATTAATTTGTTATGCAGTTTACTTTTTTAGTGAATTAAGCTGTTCAAGATTGAGTTTTCAAACGTTTTTAGCATTACACTTCCAAATTATGAAAAAAAGTTGAAGGACTTTGAATATATATTCCCTTAAGATACCTGTTAGGGATGCATGAAAAAGACTAATTTGAATGAGTTGGATAGTGTTGCTTCTTTCAGCTCGAATAAACACATTTAGAGAGAGAATTATTTTAGCAGTAGTCACTCTTTAGACCACATTTCACAAATATCAATAAGATGCCTTATCCTCAGAGGGTTTGTGTGTCTTAAAACAGGCGCAAGTTTGTAAAGTGATTTGTGCTTGAAATTGAGCAGATTGTTTTTTGACTATCTTCTTTCATCAGGATGCAGATCATATTTTAATGACTAAGCCAAGCTAAGGGTTAGGGGTGGAGTAAATGGAACAAAGACACTTTCCAAATCAGAAATTCAACCATGGTTTAAGTACTTCTGAAAGTCAGGCGCATACTGACACGCAAAATGATCTTTCTCAATGTCGCCACAAGGAAAGCACTGGTACAATGTCAGAGGATCGACAGATACTGGGTGTGGATCCATCAGGAGTATCCTTTGTGGCTCACAGTTTCCCATGATTCAGTGCAGGTCAAAGCCAATTGGTCAAGCTTGAACAGCAGTGGTGGACAGTGGTGATAAAACTGTGAATAAGATGTTAAATAGTAAGACTTTTAGCAACCCAATAGTCTTTTTTTAAGGAATAATGTGGGTTAGTAAAACTTAAATACTTAATCTCTTTTTTAAGATCTGTCCTAATTAAGAAAGAGTTTTGTGTTTCTCAGCACCAGCTCACCTCGGCTCTCCCAGGAAAGGCACCAGTTTCCTGGCTCACCCTGCTGAGCCTGCCGCTGGGTTAAACTATTCAAATAATGTCAAAATGCTCATGTTTGGCTTATTTAAGACTTCTATTTGTTGTTCTGTGAATCTTTGCTGAAATCAATGTTAGGTTTCAAAATAAGATCATTTTATTTACCTCTACAGGAGGAATGAGATTAATAATTACTGTAGCGATCTTCACATGCACACAGCAGCAAAAGAACTGATGCAGTTCCTTGAGGATTAAATAAACAAAAAGGCGGATCAAATAGTCAGGATCCAACCAAAGCTATTGGATTACAGATACCAACCCACTATTCCAGTGGGTTGAAAATAACCTTATGTTCATAATTCTGGCTGTACTTGCCAAATACCTTCTACACAAAAGTTAATTATTTAATATCTCCCATAGGCCGATATATTTTCCCCAAGAACATAATTTTTATTTAGCTATTTTAGAATCATCAAAATAAAAAAATACTGAAGCATGTCCTGTTTGTTGACATCTCCCAACAAGAATAAAAATAAAGACCCCTTATCTTAACTAAATAATAATTCATGCAGGTTTTAGTTTAACTTTTGTTATATGGCATAAATTGCACTTTTCATTGTTCTATAAGATTAGTCATTAAAATAATGCAATACTAATTTGGATCTTCTATGAATTGTTTTTTTTTTTCAAATATTTTGTCTCAGAATAAATTATGCTAAAAAAGATCATGTTCACACTTCATTGCTGTCGAGGTCTAAAACACGAATCATGGTTATTTTTTATTTTCTTTAACTGTTGTTCATTGCACTTTCACATGGACTATGAGGTGCGCTATAGATATTATTGTGTGTAATTGCTATTATTTTTAATTTATATCATTATCATCTCCATTTCCATGGCTTTGAACCTCATCTTTCTTTTAGTATCTCTATCAAATGCCAGTAGAAAATGCAATCTGCTCTTTTTAAGGGGCAGAACCAAATTGGTTTGCTCATCTTAACATTTGCGCTGCAATCTTTGTAGATAACCTGCAAAACGCCCACTTATTGCACGCACTAAAAAGAAAAACACATGTGTAGTTTAGTGCCTCTGATTTGTAATGCTTTAAGATCAGATCCAAAATGTATTTTCTTTATGATCTACAAATTCATTGTAATGCTGTACTGTAGCACTTTTGCGTTTTTTTTTTCTTTCTATTTAATCATGAATCACTGTCACCTATTCACAATTATTTCAACATATGAAGAGTTCCTGCTGTGGATCAGCTGGATGTTTGTGTCATTAATGTGCAGATGGAAGCACCAGAAACAGAACTCCTACTGCGGGGGCTTGTTTCAATTTAAAGAATGCAAAACCATTCCCATAAAAACACAGGTATACATGAAAAAAGACATCTGCTTTGTCATTTTGGCCTTCTGTTTGTACAACAGCTTCTGTTTTTCTTCTGCTGGGAAAAGAAGAAAGAAGTATCCTTTCAGAATGGTGCTATAGAAGAGGCGAGCTTCTGCAGGCCTGTGTGTTTTTATAGATGAGCTATATGATCCCAAAATTATAAAAAGGTTGTAGGTATTACAATAAGGTGTAGAATTATAACTATTTATCATTATAAGCTTAACCAGTTTGGCAGTAAATATTTCAACGTATGTTCCTTGGTCTTTAGTGAGGTGTTGAAGCTTTTTTCTTTTTACTCCAAGCACATAGCTATCTTTAAAAGCATTAGCCTACAGTTCGCATTGAACTTGTTCATTTTTTATTTTGATCTAGTCACCTTATTTTAGTCAGTTTGGTCAAACTGACTAACTTTTTACCAGCCTAGTGTAAATGATTCTAAATATTCAACATATGTAAAATGCTGTTAAAGACATTCGAAATACATGAACTTCACAACAGAAAGAAAACATACAATTCAATAACAAACGATATAAAGTAAAATCAACAAGAAAACAGAACCAGGCAGATTAAAATACAGACGGGTCGGGTGTTACACAGCAGATGTCTTTACCTATAACCCTTTAAATAATAAGCAGAAAGTTTTGTTTAAGCTCAACCAGTTTTTTTTTGTTTGTTTTTCCCACACCTTGTTTATTCCTGCTGCTGAGCAGAAAACCATTGAATAAATACTGCAGTTTTTCAAATGCAAAATAGCATTTAAGTTTTAGCTGAAATACATTTTTAAGGTACTAATTAAGCACTGCCTCTTATGTGATTCCTTTGGTATGGAGTTGATTAAAAATAACTGCATTTGATAATTTTTCTTTTAGTTCGGATTCAAACACGTTTTGAAACAGAGAAAGTACTTTGAACATATTTCTGATTAGAGACTAACTTTAATCATTTTCTATGCAAGGTATAAAGTAAGTTAAATCCTCCACTTTAATTAAAAGCCTGATTGTCTAAAACTCATTTACAATTATATCAGGAGAAAGGAAAAAAAAACATGCTTGAAGAGAAAAGTAATCAATTTTCACAATGTTTCTGGTGTTTAAAAGCTTATGTTTTTCTAAAAGTCCTGTCAGTCTTCTGGTGTTCTATTCAGGTTTCCCTCTTCTGTTATAACGATGCTGTTTTTACTCGAAAGACCTGAGAAAACGTTACAATTCCAAACTATTCTTGTTTCGACTTTTAGCCTCTTTTAAATTTTGCAGGTTTAATTGTTTATTATAATCATTTTAAAAACAGTTAAAATTAAATTATTTTCCTCAAGTTAATTTTCAACAGTTACTTAGGTGTTATGAAATGAGTAGGGAAAAAACATCATTTTAAAAGTATTAAACCACATGAATAATAAATACGCTTTTTCTTTTCTTTGCAGGATGCGTTCCTGGTTGTTGCAGCAATTCTGCTCTTTGTGTTCTGCATTTACGCCTTCTTCTATCTGAACCTGAGCACTGAGTTCAATCTTGATGTGGACATGGATTAGCAAACTGTGGACAGTAATCCAAAGCCTTTGGATCTTTAAGTTATTGGAAAAAAAGATTCTTAACTTATCTACCTGTCATTGAACCCCCAAATGAAGGTTTCTTCAACTTAGTATTAGTCAACTGAATCATCTTCTACACTTTATATGCAGTGAGGCGACACTGATTCTGTGAGTGGACAAAGCACACTAAACATTGCTGTTTGCTTGGTTTTGTTAGTTTTTGTTAAGTAATCTAATGAAACTTCAGTAAATATATATATATATATTTATATATATATATATTGCATTGTTTTGTATTGTTTCAACCTGCTGATTTGGATTTTTACTTATCCTTTTATTGAGGACTAAAAACCATACACACTCACTTTTTTTTGGCAAGACAAGAAAAACATGGCTTTCTTGTTCCTATAGAATAGAGTGACATCAGTTTAAATTCAACATAAAAGGAAGGAATTGCAAGATTATTGGTGTTAATGCATGTTAATAAATTACAGGTCCTGAATCATCTTCTGATTTTAACCAAAGTACATAAAAATAAATGCCTGCTGTTGATCCAATTACCCACTAATATTTTAATTCTAAAACATTTAATGAATTGCAAAAAAGGAATGTAATTTTTATTATTAGACATAGAGATTACTGGACAGACCTATAGAGAGGAATTCCAGTCACTGGGTCACCTCTATAAAACCACAAAGGTCAAAGAAAACGTAAATCATATATAGCAAGCTTGCTACATCTTTATTGAGCAAAGACAATGAGCCTCTTTCTATACCTCAGTCAGGACTGAGCATATTCTGCGCAGTCACGTCCCTTTGTTTTCACCACTAATAGAAAAATGTAAATCTGCAGCTCCAGACAAACCCCTTCCTCACATTCCATTGCACAAAGCTTTCCACATGGATATCTTGAGATCACAAAGTGTGAGATTAGAATCCACAAAGCCCTCATCCTGATTGAACATGTGTGCAGAATACAGATCACCATGGTGCACCCTCTGCACACAGGCAGACAGAGATTCAGGAGAGCCGCTGTACAATCAGGTTCTTTCATTTAAATAGAAATTAAATGCTTACAGAAGGAATCTGTGGACACATGAATGTTTCTCCATTTGTCTATTTTGTCTAAAGGAATGAGATTGTTGTTCAGTATATTTTTCTACCTCTTCTACGTATCTTCGTGTGGCTGAACTTTAAACTGCATTAAGTGACCTTTCCATTTGCTGTTTAAATCCAAGTGTTTCTACACAGTTTTTGTTGCAAAAGGTACATAGACAATAAGTTTTGTTTTTCTTGAAAAATCTGTCCACCTTTACTTCTCTTTAAGGTAACTTTTCCTCAGTACGTTCTTTTTTTTTTTTTAGCTAAAATCATTAAAGGAAATACCAAACACACAAGTGGCCTTGTGATAACTCTCATTCCTAACCTTTTTTTTAACTGAATGAAGGTCTTAAAGTTTGAGTCTCATTGTGCTCTGCTGCTGCAATGCTC
Source organism: Jordanella pulchra (assembly GCA_034780135.1). Classification (NCBI taxonomy): domain Eukaryota; kingdom Metazoa; phylum Chordata; class Actinopteri; order Cyprinodontiformes; family Cyprinodontidae; genus Jordanella; species Jordanella pulchra. The sequence continues at coordinate 15,595 of JAUZNJ010040477.1, read as the reverse complement.
TGTGAAATGAGAGATTTTTCAGCTTTCAGCTTATGTTTTCTCCCACAACCTTGCGACCTCTTGTAAAAAAAAATACAAGTCAAAGAAACCATTATGATTAGAACGCACCCGTACCCTCAACCAGGGGCTTTTATCATTCTTTGGTACATTGGGACCCTCCTCCTCTTACTCTGTGACTTACTGATGTGAGTAACAATGGAAAGCCTTCAAACATGACACCTGTTATCTAAAAGCTCACCATTACCAGCTACAAAAGCTCTGACATCAGAATAATGGAAAGACTCTCTGTTCTTTTTGTATTGGTTTAGATGATACGTTTAATATTTGTGAAATGGTTTCTACTATTGTTAAAACCTGCTAATAGGGTACATGAACATTATGGTTTTGTAAGCGATTTTGAATACTTTCAATTTCTTCAGAATTTCTTAGTGTAGAAAGTAAAATGATCCGATTAATAAAAAATGCTGCATGATGTTTGCAGTTCACAATTTTATTGACTGTTTTATGTATAATCTAACCCAAATTCTCCTGACAGAATAAAAATCACTTTAAATGCAAGTTTATGGTCTGTTAAAAACTCTTTTGTCTGCTAAAACGTTCTTTTTTTTTCTTTCTTTTTTTAGATTTACGTGTAATTTATTTAATCTAAAATATGAAGCGGCTGTTAAAACAAGATTTGCATCCTAGTTAAATCAAAAAGTCAAAGGAAGAAAGGCAGGGTAGTATCAACAGCAAACGTGATTGGGGATGCACTACTGGATTATTTGATAAATGATTTGGTATAACTCAGAAACAAAAATGACCCAAGAGTGGAGGCTTGGGGAACTCCATAAAGTACATTTGTGGAGTTCTGTTAGAACTGCGTACAACCCTTGATGCTAACAGATTCTTGCCAAGCACAGAAGTAACTTTGAATCAACTTTTACCTCAATTCCTCCAAATTTTCCTTCTTGATTTTGTTATTTGAATGTGCTAAAAAAATTGGAGTTGCTGGTGTGATTTTCTTGTGGATCTGGATCAACTCCATTACAACATGGATGAGTCTTAAAAATCTATGGACTGGGTTGTGGATTTTTCTGTACTAAATACTGATTTAATTAACTACATTTTGTGATTATGATGCATATGATACATTTTTTTCGTCAGTAAAAAAATGTTAGAAAGCTATTCTAGTTTGTTCCTTTCTACATTAAAATATGCCCACTTTGGTCTAGAAGTAAAAATAAGCTATACATTTTTTGTCAGTAACTGAACAAAAAAAACTGAATGACTTGGGTTATCAAAAAAAGAAATATACTGTGAAGTCACAAATCAAGAACAAAGATAAAATTCTAATAAAAGCAAGCTGAAAAAAAAAAAAAATTCCAAAATATCAATTTATGATATTTTAGATGACAAGAAAAGAATTAAGGTCTAAACAACATTTATCCATTTTTTTTTTTGTACTTTCAAGACTTTCAAAAGATGGAACCCTGAGGGAACATCTACGCTGCTCTCAAATACGTACAAACCTCGCTAAAATGTCAGGTTTTTGGAGTGTAAAAAGCTGAGACCAAATAAATTTTAAATACGTTCTGTAAAATCCAACTAAAAGTAATACCTTAAATGATAAAAATGTTATTGCAATAGTCTAATAGTGGAATAGTCTAAAAAAAACTTTAATTTCACCAATTATTTGTGTCATATTAGTAAAAAAGAAAATGAATTCCCTGTTTCCTGGAGATAATTCATACGAAAAAGTACAAAATTAACATGGTTACGATGAAAACAAAAAGACAGTGCAAAATGAGTCCATGTTTAGAAATAAAGAGCATCGTGCAGAGATTACATTGCTCCTTTTCATATTTATAAGTTGAATCAACTCAGAAATTCAGTTTCTCTTAGGTATTTGACAGAGTGATCTTCAACTGAGGTGTATTAGCTCCCACTTCAGAGGGGATCCTTGGGCTTCGAGAAAAATAAGAGTTTGCACAACCATCATGTTCTCCACCTTTCATCATCTCCTGCCAATAGGGAAAGGTTCTTACACAAACTGATGAAATAATGCGAATGTCAAATAGAAGTAGAGAAAATCTTTAAAATAAAAGGCTACAGAGATCATGTGTAGCATAAAAAAACAAAATATATAAATCAACAAGCAATATTTGTTGTGACATGGACTGAACAATAAAATATCTAGTTTTAATGCCAGGGGTTGAATATTTTGCTAACAGCATAGATTGATTTGAATTTTTTCTTTTTCCTATAATCGCTATGTTCTCATCACACTCTGGGCTTTAGCAACGTAGTTTTTGAAATCGATATCAGGTGTTTGCATCAGGTGCAGGGATTCAGCTCAACAGGAGAGACATGGTAGGTGCTTGCAGTGGGTAAGTGTATGATGCTTGACATACATTGACAAACCAAATACCGCTTCCAAGCAGTCCGTTATGATGATAGTACTGCACAAATTGATTTTCAATGAGGATATACTGTTTTAATAAATTATATACCATTCTGCTCTGTTTGTAACATTTATGGTTTTGCACACATATAAATATTTTAACTGGAACATATAATTTCTTATAGGTTTTAGTTTCCTCACTTTGCTATATGGTGGCTCAGATTTTTGCACTGTTGTCTTGAAGGAAGAGGTTTCTGGTTTTGATACCTGGGCTGGGGTCTTTTCTGCATGGAGTTTTCATGTTCTCTCATTGCATGTGTGGGTCTTCTCTAGGTTGATCTGTGTTTCTTAAAACGGATAGATGGATGGATGGCTGGATGGACATTTTTATCACTTTCACTTTGTAAACCTTTTTAATGTTTCAATTTTACTGTTCTAGCATTAGTTGTTAAAGGGATGCTTCAGTCTAAATTGTGTTTCCCTGATGTTAATATCTTTTAAGATGATTTAAGAACACATTCTGTTTTGCAACTAAGTGTGCAAAAAAGGATGCTCCACAAAATGGAGAACATAATGGAAAATGAAGAATCTTCTCCTTAATACAGTAATTCAACAAAATTGTTTTTAGATTAAAGTCTGTGACAATTTTACATCATATGTAGCACAAAGTTATATTTTCCTGTTGTTTATGAGAAGGCTGATTCTAAGCACACAGTAAAATCAAATATTTTGCTATTCCTGCTCAATTCCGCAAAAAGTCATACAGTGAGATTTGAAACTTTATTTTGATAGGCACAAGATGCAGCCAATGACATGTAAAAAAAGCAGGATAATCCTTCTATGTAACAGGAACAAAAGGTTTTGAAGACAGTAAGTGTAGTGAAGAGGGTAAATGTACATAGTGTGGCAGGTAGCTGAGACGCTGGATTCAGAGGCAACCACAAAGAGATCAAAAGAATAGGATGAGTGAAAATCTTAAAAGAGGCTGTATGTGGCTCTATTTCAATGTATAAGACTCCAAGTGCAGTGTCAACAAAAAAACTTTGCATACATTTATGGGATGAGACTGAAAGTGGGTTGCAAGAAGTTCTTGAGTTTGGATATAAAATAACTGTTTTTTACCCCTTGCTCCTATACTGGTACTCCAAAAATGCGTGCATGTTGAGCATGTCAAGCAACAGAACTTCTTCTGTTCATAACTTTGCATCGTTCTCCAGGTTCTTACTCTGAAGTTTTAGACCAGTTTTCAGAGTTCCCATCTGATTGAGTGTTAAATAATGACTTTGTCATTATTTAACACTCATTATGGTGGGGGATTATAACATCCATGCTAACACTGAAGGTGATCGCTTAAATGTAGCCTTTAATTATGCCTTAGAGTCATTTAGCTTTGTTCAAAATACGAATAGTCCCACACATTCTCATCTTAATACATTGGACCTTGTGCTGACATATGGCATTGAATGTGAAGAAATAATAGCATTTTCTTCACAATCCTGTCCACTCTGCCCACTTTTTAGTAACCTTCGAGATTATTTTAACAGAGTTATGCTCCCCCAAAATGTTTCACTTTAGCAGATTGTTATCAGATAATACAGTTATACATTTTAAAGAATCTGTTCCACTTTTTATCTCTTCTGTATCACTGAACAATGTTTCAGAGGAAAGAAATTCAGTTTATTCCCCATCAGAAGTTGATGACTTTGTTGATGGAGTTACTACTTCCCTACATACTGCCTTAGAAAATGTTGCCCCTTTAAAAAAGAAAATCTTTAATAATAGAAAGCTGGTTCCTTGGTTTAATACAGAGCTGTGTAGTTTGAAGCAAAATGCTAGGAAACTGGAGAGAAAATGGCGCTCTACATGCCTACAGGAATCCTATCTAATCTGGAAAAACACTTTACTGCTTTATAAAATCACCCTTCATGAAGAAGGAGCAGCATATTCCTCCTCATTAATAGTTGAGAATAAGAACAATCCTAGATTTCTTATTAATGCAGATGCCAAACTCACCAAAAGCCATCGCTCCGCTGAACCGTCCATTCCCCCTGCTCTAAGCAGTAATAATTTTAAGTGATCCTTTATAAATAAGATTGATTCTAATAAAAATAAGATCATTGGCACCCCTCTAAATATGATTGGTTTATCTGCTGAAGGAGAGGCTGCATTTCAGGTAACTATAGAACCAGTTACCTTTTATATCTTTGCTTCTTTCTGTATGTTTGCTTCTGTCTCCTTGAACTCCAGTCAGCCTCGGCAGATGGTCGCTCACACTGAGCCTGGTTCTGCTGGAGGTTTCTTCCTGCCAAAAGGAAGTTTTTCTCTCCTCTGTTGCCACACGCTTGCTTGATGTGAGGGATTGCTGTTGAATCAATGAGTCAATGCTATCGGTTGGTTTTCTTTAGAGAGAAAACTTTAGACCAAATTATCTGATTGAATAGTCCCTGTAAAGTGCCTTTAGAGGACGTGTTGTGAATAGCAGTTATTACTAATAAACTCAAATGAAATTGAATTGAGCTATGTCAGCATTCTATTTTTTCTGTGTAACACCTCCTATTCAAATTATTGCAAATCAGCAAAATCCTGTTCATCAGCCAATACTGAAATCAGGTCTACTGAAGCAAGGAACCACCTAAACATGAAGTGCAGTGGGCTTAATAGGACCAAGGTTGGAAACATCTGCTCTAAATAACTTTTAAGTGTGAGTATCTGCCCCTTGTGTGTTTATGGCTGGCCAGCTAGAGACTCGCTTCAGCCATGTCTGTTTCCGTCTCGTAATGACATCCGTATGGCTGAAGGCAGTACAGATTCAGCACAGCAGTCCAGAGTTTCTTTCCCACCCTGCATAGTGTTCTTACTTTTTACCCCGAGAAACGTGAAAGGACAGGAGTGACAATTTGGTGTAATGAGAACCAGTCTATGTTGTTTTCTGATCTTTCTGGGCTGTGCTCTGCCTTTCATCTAGTAAGATATGCATCAGCTCCCCAGATATCCTGGGGAGTTAACTCAATAAAAGATAATCAACAGATGCATGGATGAACTAAATGTAGCTGAACAGTTGAGTCCAGGTTATCCGAATCTCTTATTTCTATTCTCTTTGCAGTGTTCTTTATCTTAATAAAATGACTAATTCAACATTCACAAACGAATGTCAAGTATGTATGAAATGTATTTAATAAAATGCAGACACAGAAACATGTAGCTACAATCTTAGTGAATCAATGGCAAGTAGAAAATATAAAGTGGCAGAGGGGAAGTAAAATGTATTCGTTTGAGTCCAGCAGGAGAATGTGGCACACACCATCAGCCCTGTCTTCACCATATCTCTCTAATGGGGCAACAGCGGAGTATATGTGTGTGTGTGTGTGTGCGTATGAAAAGTCCTGTCAAACTCAGTGCATATGCATCCTGGTGTGTGTATTATAGAGATAGGGACTAAATGAGCTTCTGAGGCGACTGACCCACCTCAATTCCCTCCAGTCTGTTAGAAAGCCTGACTGCTTCACTGGAGCATGACCACAGGCATGTTACTGAGCGCTGAAAATACCATGAACACCCAGGTGAACGCTAGATAAAGGCTTTTCCAATCGGGATGTGTTGGCTTCCAAAAATAGAACCGAATCAGAAGACAGGCCGTTTACAAGCTAAAGTGAAAGTACATTTATGTCAATCCAAATGAACATACTTTGCAGATTAAAAATCTGAGCAAACACATTTGTTTATGTTTTGAGCCCATTCTTTGTGGTTTGTCATTATTTCTAATTATGATTAATCTCAAGATAAGCAATCCCACACATTTTAGAATGTTTTCATACTGCACCAAATTTGGGAAAGCATATATCCTAATGTGTTGTGCTTGTGTGTACATTGGTGTAAACCCTGGTTTGGGGCAAAGTGTAATTACTCTTAGTGACATACCTCACATGAGTAATGAGCAGAGTTGGGTTCTGGGCTTCTGGCTCATTTGTCACAGGATGGTAGGTAAAGCTTCAGCTCCAGCAAAATGTTGTTGACATATAAAGGCTAAATACTCATACAGAGTAACTGCCTGATTAATCCCCCATGCAAACAGTAGTCAGAGAGAACGCTTGGATGGAAGAAATATGTCATGACATTAAAGTTATTTTATTCCCATGTCTATCAGTGTGAATTCAAATATGGTATTGCTACTCAGACTGATTTCAGGTCAGTTTTCCTCAGAGAAATGACTAACATACAAACAATATGCCTGCATTTTCAAATGACATCAGTAAAGTTTAATTTTAATCTGAAGCTAATATTCAGAAGGAATAATTATGAATTTTATCAAGCAATGGATGGATAATTATGTTTGCAATTTAAAAGCTCAGTTCTAAACGAGCACATTCAAATAATTATATGTATAAAACTAGTACAGTTTAAGAGATGTAAATTAAAAATTAAGGTTTTGGATTTTTATATAAAACCCTTTTACTGGTCAGTTCACTTATCTCCACTGAAAGGCCAAACTATTTTTTTAACACTATACAGGCAAAGATCTTTTTCACAAAAACAACCTTATTAACACACTTGTTTTAGGAGCAAAGTGCTACAGCAAAAATCAGTAAAAGATATGAAACTTTGCTAAACACTTTTGGTGGGGAAAATAAAGTAATTAACTGAATGCTAGTATTCTGGCATTAAATCTTATAACATATTAGTTGTGATTAATGTGGGATTAAAAAATGGCACTTTCAATTGCATATTTTTTCTCTGATAACAAATGTGTCATCTTGAGAATACCTAATTCATTATTAGCTATTATACACAAAAACAATGAAAAATGAATTTGGGATGTCTCCAGGGCAAGTAGTTGTTTAACTGTCAACATTCTGGCATATCTCAAGATTGATCTTTGAACTCTTCTTACCTGGAAAGGTAGAGTTAATTTACATTTCTCACTTTTCTTCTGCAGACTCAGATTTTAGGCATCTGGCATGGCTGTTTAGAAGGGCTTAACGTCAGGGCTGAACAAGTATCTTATTGCCATTCTGCCTCTATTACAAAACCAGTTATTTATGTTTGGAATTGTTTGCCTGCTAAAATACACTGAACTAAAAATGACCTTTCATCACACTTTAGGCCTCAATAAAATATAGATACCAGAGGACTTTAATCCTAAAAGGAAACATGTCGGCACTGAACCTGGCAGTAATACCCTCAGAGTCTAGTTCTCCACCTGAATCTGTTTTCTGTGGGTTTGATGTGAATGCATTAGCAGGATTGTGCTGTGCAGTGGATTAGAAACTCCCCAGTGCCTTGTGAGGTGTGTAGTAATGTCAGACTTAGAGGTTTCTACTGCAAATCACACCCCATGAATCTCCAAATCGGGCTTTTAATCCATGATGCGTTGCCTAATGACACAGAAAGGGAAGTAGTCAGCGGGAAACCAGAAGACAGTAGAGAAGACAAAGAGAAAGAGGCAAAAGGTGACAGAAATCAAAGACAATAAGAGAGATTGTGGTAATGAAGAATGGCATTCCTTTTTATGCAGCCTTACAGAAAATTAGTTTAAAGAATATGTGCTTGTGCATGTTTACAAGTGCTACATCTATAATCAGTGCACCATGAGCAGGTAGAACAGGTGATCAACAGGTGCGCTCTCTGATACCAGTCCCTCTCTGTTTGTGTCCCTTCATGTTTGCACGTGCTGTTTGTGTTTCTCACAGGGGAACACCTGGGCTTTGCTGCACCTGGGCTTGTTGCCCAGTCTTCCGTCTGACAGCAAGCACTCACACTCACACACTAACAGGCATACACTGGAACACAGCCAGGTCCTGTTACTGGCTAAAGGAGGAAGCAGCAGCTGACATCCTACCCTGCAGTTCCCAGGAGACTCGGCACCTTGAGTGAACCTACCAACTCAGTGCCACTCGAAACAGATTATTCAGGAAATTAGGCATGCTGACAACCCAGTTTGCATTTTTTTGTTCAAGCTTTTGTGGATCTTAAAGATGTAGAAAGGGCTGTTAAAATACCAGGTTTTTGTGTTGAAAAAAGGAAACCATTAAGAATCATTTCCATACTTTTCCCTTTTTCGCTTTAAACAGGGAATTTCTGATCTACAATATAAGGAAGTTACACATCACTGCATCAGGATGTGGGATGCTGATGAACTACTATAAAAAATGTTTTAAGTTGGATCACAAGGTTTTTAAGGGTGTGTACCCTCACGCAACAAGGTTATTGCATTCTCTTAATAGATTTGTTTTCAGTAGAATAGTACAGAGTAAATATCACATTCCGCATAAAGTTGGAAAATGATCTACCTTTAAAGTGAGAAACACCTAATAATTCCTTGTTTTGCCAATGCTTTTGAGATGCAATACTTAGGTTGTTTAGTTGTCTGTTGGGTTTAACTTTATTCAATCTAAGTATTGTGAACTGAGCATGCAGACATAGTCAGATATCCAGTAATGTGTCTTTGTCATTTAACTACTCATACAAATATTTGTTTAAAACAAAAAAATAAAAGTGCAAACTGTTTCTTCTTTATTCAAAAATATAATATTCAGTTTCTAAAAGCTTTAAGGACAGCAAGAAAACACACCCCAAGAAATTCAAATATCTTCTATGCCTTAGGTTATGAGTTTTTTTATGGTCAAGAATATTATAAGCCTTTAGGTCCATAACTTATATAAAAAGAAAAAGGGAAATCCTATGAGCCGACAAAGAGAGAGAGATAAGTTTCTGTTCTCCTTAAAGTGGTGTGTTTGGCCATGCATCAGTGAGCATGGAATTACCTGAGGGAATAACATCTACACGCATTTGCCAACGGTTCTGGTGTTTATTCCAATAAGTAATGTGATCTTAAGGCTCCTCTTCTCCCTCTACAAATCACTCTTCCAGAAAGCAGGCAGGCAGTTATATGTGCATTAGGTAAGTACTTGATTGTTTCTAAAATCTTAAGCAGACAGCACTTTTTCATAGGCTGAGGAAATGATCAAAACAGTAACATTTGCTTTAGTACCTTATTTATTGGTTAGGTCTCTTGGTACCTTATAGGCCAATAAATTACATTGCAGCAGTAGCTCCACATTGGGGAACTTTATAGTATGTTCAATCCAATTCAAATACACTTAATGTTTGTTTTTTTTATTTTTACTGTATTAATAAAACTAGATTAAAATGGGGGTTAAAAGAGATTTGTTTTTTCCTAACAGCCTGCTGGTCAACACTCTTGATGGACCCGTTTGGGAATGATGGGAACCTAAAAATGATTGCTGCTGCATTAATTATTTTAATGTCAAGGAATAACAAAACAAAGTTTGGTCTTACAACAATCCTTAAGTGAAAAATCTGATCTTTGACATAAGACAATAATGCATTGCAACTGCAAAAAGATAAAATAAAAAATATCACATCTAAATCAAAAGATTTATAAAATAGCCTCTAAAATCTTTAATGAGTCTTATTGTGTTATTGATCTTGTTAAAGATGTCAAGAATGTTGGCACACAACTTTGCTGCGACAAAAACAAAAAAACAAAACAAAGTTACACTAATCTACAATGATCCTTATGATAATAAAATGGTTCAATCAAAAAGCCTGTTTAAAGAATAACTCTAAATGTACTTTGAAGATTGGGGGATGTACAAAAGTATCTTTAAATCATGATTTTCTTTCCTTAAAATCCAAAACATAAAATTCATTGCCAGTCAAACACCTCTGTCTTTCAAACAAACTTTTTCAGCAAAAAAGATATTTAGAAAAAAAAAAACATGGACAAAAAAAACAAACAAAAAAAAAAAACATTATTAGCCAAACTAAAAGGAAATCATGGACTTTCTTCGACTTTCTTTCTTTTACTGCTAAGAGATAAAGGATCTTGAGAGCAGAAAGGAAAGGAAATGTGGTTTATGCTAAGAAAGTCATAAACAGACAATTTAAAATAGTACTAGTATTCCTTAGGAAAGGTGTCCACGTACAAAACATTTACAAATCAGATTTTTTATCCCTCACTTATCTTTTATCTGAATTTGTACCGATTGATTGTGAAAATGTCATATGCTAGTTGTTCAGAGTAGCTAAAATCAAAATTTTAAGTTTCCAATCAAAGTATTATAAATGTGAATTTTCAAAATCAAATTTTTAAAATAAAATATTTATGTACTGGCACAAATTGTAGTCATGTATGTGCTGTGTTTTTACTCTTAATCAATACTTATATTTGTGACTATATTTTTTCTCTACTTTTTAAATCAAAATGCTTTCAGTATTCTACCTCAGAAAGTGTTATATACTAATCCATGAAAAATAGTAATGCATGTGCTTTTTTTGGAAGGTTTAAGGATAATAAATTATAAATTCCAAATTGCCGAGCTAACAAACAAACTTTCTAATCACACTTTTCTTTTTCTCTCTTGTTTCTTTGTGAGGGAAATAAACCAGAACTGAAGGTGAAGCTAAAATACATCATAGCCACGATGTTTGAGTATGGATGCTGCAACGCCCACACTTTTAGGTATGGTCACAGTCTTAGCCCATTCTGCTATGTCCGACACCTGTGTTTATAGGTTGACTTGAATAGTCAGGTCAGGGCCTTTTCACAATGCTTGTTATTATATTTATGTTTTGTTTTTGCTATATTTTTCTGCTGAGAAAAGACAACCAAATTCTTGTGATCACAGTTCAAAAGGCCAAGAGGCAACAACACAGATGCTTTATGATGCTGTATGCTCTTACCTTATCTGCTATTCATATCACTCTCTGTAGATTCCAGGCTTTATTTTTCTTATTACCTTAAAAGAGATAGCGCTAAAGGTCAGTGCAGATTTGATTAATTTGAAATACTATCAAAACAGGGTGATATTTTTAGCAAAATAATTTCCATTCCCACTTTTTCAAGGGAATGATATCTTCTACGAAGAAATCCCAAGTAAATCCTGTAGGAGAATTAAAAAAGTTGTCTATATGGCCCTGGACATTTTGTCTTTGTTTACACATATTTCTACAAGTTATGAAAAGTATTTTATTATTCATGTATTGATGTGTGAGACCATCAAATATGTGCTACTAAGTAGTCTGTGCTACAAAGTCATCACTTTGAATTTTCTTTATGTGTGAATGAATTGCTGCATTGTTTCTTTGTCCTTGTGTTGCTCGATGATGGACTGGAGACTTGTGTAGGGTGTACCCTATCTCTGACCTATTGACCTCTGGAGATAAGCATCTTCCCCACTGGTGACCCTGCATGAATAGCATGAAGAAAAAAATAATTGCTCATTTATTTGGCCTTATCTTACGCCTAATAGAATTTCAGTGTATAAGAAAACAGCCTTGACTTATGATGTTAGAGATAATGTTGACATTGTAAAATATCAGAACTGATTAGAACAACTTTAGCCATTTTTAAATTATGCTAGTAAAATCTTGCTTCATCTAAACCAAACTTTTATTGAGAATAAAGAAATATTAATTTTATTTCAATTTCTTCAGATGGATTAAGTTTTGAAAATAAAATTGATGTTACTATTTGGTATCAAACCGTAAAAAAGTATCTTAAAGCCACGGAGGTAAAGAATTTGAAGTAATGCATTCAACATTAAAAGGTGCTCTTCTGCACACAGCAGCACTACTGACTATATGGCAATTTAGATGGGATTTAATAGTTTAAATATGTGATGCTAAATAATGTTCTGTTTTGTTTAGATTTCACTTCAACATATCCTGCTCTCTACCACACTAACACTACCCTAGACTCACTGACTGAGTGTGAAACAGGGAGTGACAACGAGCTAACAGGCCTTGGGGCAAAAGGGGCAGTTTACAGAAACAGGCTCAAATACAGTCTTACTCTTTCTTAAACCACAGAGGGATTGTGCTATTATATCAAATGCACATCAGGGAGAACTGTGTGAGTTTGGGTGACACTTTCCTGGACCACATTTTTTTAATGATAGGATTAAAGAACACACACCTGTGGCCTTCTCTCTCTCTCTGTCTCTTTTAACAACAAAGCTAAAATGGGCAAGTTGACCAGATCCAATGCAGATCATCACTGCTCTACCCCCACACATTTATGTCCTTATTTATCATTATCGCATTCAGTGCGAGCAGAAATTTGCTTTTCATTAGTCTAAACAGCATACAGACCACAAAACACCTCTTTTCAGTTTGGTAGACACCCAAATTCTAATTATAATTATCTCTTCAGCATGAATAAGACAGACGGATACTGTAACGACCCACAAAAGACCAACAATGTCCCTTAATTCTAATATGACAGTCTGCTAGAGACAAATAATCTACTTTTCAGAGGGATTAGTTTTTTTCAAAGCAGGTTATAGTTTTCAGTCTGCTTTAAATTCCATTTGGCTTAGTTTTAGACCTGATATCAGAATATTTTTAGAGCAACAAATGGGTTTAGACATATATAGTTAAGTGCGATCTGATTAAAAAAAAAAATGTATTTAACAGGCTTTTGATAGTTAAACAAACAAAATATCACCAACAAATTGCAAACAATAGATATTGTCAATAAAAAGGTGAAATCTGTCAAAGCTCTGCTGAGACGGTGACATTAATGGATGCTTTGGTTGAATCCTGTTTAGATAAGGCTTTTAATTAATAAACACTGTGGATAAATTTGGTTTGAAACAAAGAATGGCTAAGAAGAATCTCAAACCCTTTGTTTAGTATAGTGGAGGATCTATGATGCTGTGGGCTGGCTTTCCTTTCAAAGTCCCTGGGCATTTTGTATGTACTACCAGTAATGTATGTAGTATATGTGCTGGTAAACTTAAAAAAACTAATAGTGAAATCACTAATAAACAAATTAATACCTAATTTTCTTCCCGTGTCAATGTACTCCCCAGTCCTAAATCTGATATAAGGCTGTAAAAAGAGTTAAATAGAAGAGTGACCCAGGATTTAGGAAAGGTTATAACAGAGTAATGACCAATGATCCCCCTTTCTTTTTACAATTCATCGTGTGCAAGTCGTCTTTTAACACAAAAAAATGGATATGTATTGACAGTGCAAGAATGTATTAGTGAGGGAGGGGGCAGGCACACAGAAGCTCAAGGCTGCTGGCCCTCTATAAAAGATCCTCCTCTCTTTTCCTATTTCCTCTGTCTCTGGTGAAGATGGTGGAGAAAAATACTCAACCTCATCTGATCACTCTAGCAAAACAGTGATCACTGGGATTGCCCTTCTTGCCATGTTTGTGTCACCGTATGCCGGTGTGCCACTGTCAATCACAGCTGACGCTGCACCAAGCCCTTAGCCCCTTTGTACGTTCTGCAGTCCTTCAGGCAAGTCTTTTAATAAAAGGATTTTTTAAATAAATCTAGAGGGAGATATGGCTCTGGAGTGATGTAAGTTGAACTTTGACCTCTGATTATTAAAAAAGTCTCTTGACAAATTCTGCTAATTAACTGCTTTTGGTTGAGCCAAGGGGTTTACTAAAAGAAACTAAGGGTTAGATAAAGAAAGACAACAACAAACAACGCTTGTTAGAATTCAGTAACATTTCCCTTTAAAATTTTGTAAAACTGTACAGTTAAAAGGTTCTTCTTCACAGTTGACAGCCTATTAGCCTATTAATCTCTTTTGCTGATGTTACCTTGAACGCAGACAGTGAAAAAAGGGATTATGGCTTACATGCTAACATAAAAGAGACACAAAAATATTCTTTCAGCGACCTTGGCTGAAGTTGCTGCGGCAGGAAAAAAGTGAAATAATTTCATGTCCCTATTATGTTTGCTTTAACCTTCACATGAGTTTCTGACACCCAGTGTTCTTCTCCCAGATCAGTTTAATATGCAGACTCCTTGGTAACATAAGCACACACAAAGCCTGTCATGCGGCAAATATTTACTTGTACTTTGTTTGCTTGTTTTAGCTATCAAATTTAGAAGATCTGGAAAATAATATTAGTTCTAGAGGACTACGAAGAATTCATATTTAAAAAGCTAATTTAAAGTTAAATAGCATACAGAGTAAAGAACAGACATGTAGTAGATTGTACAATCCAATGTCTCAATTGTACAATCCAAGCACCATCCAATAGAGTTCGATGCATTTACCTGTTTTAGTGTGCTCTTGAATCATTATTTACTAATAATGTTTTAGAACGTGCTTGGATTGGTTCCAATTTTAAGAGTGGTTCACTTTTTTTTATTTTTGCTGTTCGTAAAGGGTTTGGGCTTTTTACTGAATCTGCTTTTGTCACTATTATGAGGTTTAAACAATGTGACATTTTCTTAAGAAAGATTTTTCTCTTTTCTAGTGGTCGTTCTTTTTTTTTTAGCTATTAGTGTTGAATATAAAGGAGAACTGAATGAAAAACATCACAGCTATAACTGAGTTCCAGTTGTTATCGTTTTGACAGGAGATTGTGATAGCACTGCACGGCTAACTGCTGCAGAAATTTGGATGCATGTCTATTTCAAAATATGCGCTACTCTTTGAAAGCTTTATATCAATTAACATCAGATTTTCATTGATTCATTCAGATGTCTGTTGGTGGCTTTAAAAACACAGGTTTTAATTTAGCCCAAAGAGGGAATGTCAAGCTATTCATCACTATCCTCATCTTACAGCTACAGAGCTAGTGCCAGGATGCCACCCCAGCATAGCTCTGGTGTTCTATGCTTGACCACTAACTCTGCACTCGAGCAAGATTTCTTGGAGCTCCAGAGCACGTTTCTTGTACTTGCATTTTCTATACTTGCAATCTGTGTTAAATGCACCATAAGACTGGGGTAGTAGAGCAGATGAATTTCCCTGCTTGAGCTTTAAAAGGGCTTTTCCCAATGTTTTCTCTAGTAGCTCACTGTGGTTGCATATAAAGGTCTAAGGATTAAATTATAACGCCCAGTTGGCCTATTATATTTTATTTCTGGGATTTACACTTTGTTTGTGCTCTGTTTGTTAATCAACAGAACACTTTTTGTATATTGAAGCCTAGGTGAAAGCTCAAACTCAAAGACTTTAGCACCGATAGTTCATTTCTCATGTCAATAAAATTCCCTAATTTTTGCTTATCTGTTGTGTGAGTCTTTCCATATTGAATTTACTATTAGAAACGTTATGCCATAAGCCATAGTGTTGATTTTGGATATTGGAGTTAAGCTTTCTTTGTAACCTAAGTTTCCTCTCTACCTAACCCTACCAGTGTTGAGATCCGGAGCCTGTCTGCCACCTTTTCTCCAGCAGAGCGCGCCGTGGGTCTCCTGGGCTGGAGCCCTC
>JAUZNJ010040476.1:0-10361 GCA_034780135.1 Jordanella pulchra | reverse complement strand
ATATATTAGCCAAAAATTCCCTTTTAATAACAAATGTTTTATTTAAATGAATTGTTTTCTTTTTTATTTTTCAAAAGGGTAATGTCACACCGATTACATCTGGAAAATGGGAAGTTATTTATATATCAAAGTTAACTAAGGATGCCATGTGAGTAAGAAAACAAAAAAAACTTACACATTTATTGCATTACCATAGATAAGCAATGACCAAAAAAATACTTAGATTGAATTGTTTTCCACAGATATTTTGTAAGTAATCAGTACCAAGAGAGTCCGATCAAAAGAAACCTTTACAAGTAAGTAATTCTATTGTCTGTGTTTTTACTGATAGCCACTGTAAAGATCATCTTGGGCTACAATATTAGAAAATTGTGTGATAATGTTTCATGAATTACTAGTATGATGTTTTGATATTTTTCTCAATGCTTTTTCTCTCATGTATGATTTTAACAAACTCGAATCTACTTTAGTTAGACTCAATAAAACTACCTGAATGTGTTATTAGCATTCAAAATGTGAATTAATTACACTTGCCATATGTATGTAGTATTAGCTAACAGTTATTTTATTCCAATCTGTACTTTGCAATGCTAATATTGTGCACACTTGTATTAAAATATTTAGCGGTAAGTCACATCTCTACACAATAGCTACAGAAGTAGTGATGTACTGGCAAAGAGCTTTAACAAACTCAAAAAGCCTTCAAATATGTTATTTGTTTGTCACTGAAACATAACTACAAAGTCATTTCTCTTTGTACTTTTTTCTTATTCAGTTTTAGTATGAAAAAAGCCCTCCAACTAGGGAAATCTGCATAATCTTTACATTATGTGTTTTACACTAGCTGTTCCTAAAATGAGGTTGCAAGACTCCTAACAGGGGGTCATAAGATTTTCTAAATCACTGTGATGTGAACCCTGAGATCTATGGCGCGCCATAGATCTCAGGGTTCCTGAGAGTTTTCCTGTTTTTTTTTCCATCAGGATTATGCTTGGAAGCACCTCCTCAGCCCCCCATTGTCTTACCTGTGGCTCACATGAAGAAAGGTGTCAGTACAACTCAGCTTACTTAAGCGTTGACGCCTCCTTCTACCGAATGGACTGCTATGGTCAGTTAGCTTTATATATTTTTGCAAGCAATAACTTAATCATGCAAGAAATACTTGTGAGCAATGATCAAGGTTTCAACATCGCACATATGACTCATATTGTTGTCCCGTGTCTTTGTGCATTATGGTCTGTTTTGTTTTGACTAGGACCAGGATTGCCCCTTTACACTCTTATGGACAACAGGGGCCCAACTACAGGAAAAGGTATTTTTATTTCAAATAAGGTTTACTGAATCTTTTGTGTCTTCAAGTGACCAAACAATGCATGAAAACCTAAAAAAATTTTAATCTGATGTTATCCTCCACATTCGCAATTTTATTTTTTGCATTTTAAATGTATGCATTTATTTATTTTTTCTTTTCTCAGAGCTTTCCATTTTGGAAGATAACCAGGATCTAAAAAACCTTCTGTCTGAATTTCAAATGCCAACATGGAATTATGGGACCATAAAGATTGCAGGATTTGGTGAAAAAAAAAAGGATTATCAAAATCTATAAGCATGAACGTTTACTTAAAAGTGTGCATGATCCTTTAAAACATCACTTTAAACTAGGTGTGGGATATCTTCCTTTTTAAAAAAAAAAGTGTAAAAAGAAAAATAGTTCCCTTTTAATAACTAGTTTGAATTCAAGTACAACTGAAAAGTTTGTGAGCTTAGGAAATATCTGAAACTCTCTGTTAAAGCAATAAAAAAGTTTTCTCAATTACTTCATTTCAGATTACATACTGTAAACTACAGTTCTTACCTCTAGAAAAAGAAAACAAAACTTGCATACATGATATATATATATTAGGATGGTATGAAGCTTCACTCAAAGCTTATATTAATACTAAGCCTAAGGTTCTTCCCGTTTTACAAATAATTTATTTTCCTATTAACAGATTTGTGGTATGAAATGCTGTTGCCCCCAAATTTCCAGAAGTCCAAAAAGTATCCACTTCTTATCAAGGTGTAAGTAAACACTGTTCAGACATCCACACCTTACCACATTTAATTGCATTATGACCCTGTCCTTCACAGATACGCTGGCCCTTGTAGTCAGAGTGTAAGCTATGAAAACAAGCTAAACTGGGCCACATACCTCTCCAGTTCGCACGGAATCATCGTTGCCAGCGTCGACGGAAGGGGAAGCGGTTATCAGGGTGACAAAATACTGCATGCAATCTACAGGCGCCTCGGTACATTTGAAGTGGAAGATCAGATATCAGCCGTGAGGTGAAGCGAAGGAACTTCTCATTCACTTCTGTGATTAATGATTTTTTTTTTACTTTTTGCTGGCCTCAGTGTGGTATTGTAAGTTATGATTTCTATCTTACAGAAAATTCATTGACATGGGTTTTATCGACAAAGATAGAATTGCAATATGGGGCTGGGTAGGTTGCCTTTGTCTTGATGATTGACTTTATCTTATTGATCATGTTTGTTTTTTTTTAAAGTAAACATCCTCTTCAAAACAGACTTAAATGGGAGGCAGCTGGGCTTTAACTCAGTATATTTTTTTGTCTGTAACATGTATGGAGCCAACAGAACTGACAAATACCCCTGGATCAAAATATCTTAGAATAAATAACACTGAAGAAAGTCCAGTTGCCTCCATTTTAAGCCTTTTTAGTAGTTTGAGAATTTACACATTCATATATATCTTTTTTTCAGTCATACGGTGGTTATGTCGCCTCAATGGCTTTGGGTGCTGGCACTGGACTCTTCAAGTGTGGGATTGCAGTGGCCCCAGTAGCCAAGTGGGAATATTATGGTATGTGATCAGAGCTTTCTTGCTACAACTTTTTTAGCACTAGCGTTGTCTGTTTCCATTGCAAAAGCATTGAGGTTCCCCCCTCCAAAAAAACAACAGTTCTGTTTCATCATCAGAGTTTTACCCCCCCCCCCCTATATTTTCTCCTTTAAAACTTTCCCGCTGTATAAATATCTGCAAGTAGAGTGGACTTTGTTATTTTGTATATTTTTAATTGTGATGAGAAGCCAGTGTGTATGAAGAGTTATAATTGGAAAGTTTTTCAATTTCTGCTCGTACAATATGTAGGCTACCTGTAAATAGCGTTTATGTTTCTGACTGAGCAATTGTTATTGTAGTACCCTAATATGGGTTAAACAAGTGTTTTGTTTCTTGCAGATGCAGTTTACACTGAGCGCTACATGGGCAAGCCATCAGAGAATTCAGACTCTTACCAAGTAAACAACGTCCAATCAACAGAGTCTAAGTTAACCTAAAACAGCAAAGAAAAAGTTTTTATCGGTTACACTTCGCAATAACTGTCAAAACCATCCTTTAGAAATGGTAAAGAGACCTTTTATTAATGATTTAGAGATAGTTTATTAATGTTTTATTCATTTATAAACTGTCTCTAAACCATTTATAAATGGTCAGTAGATCATCTATTAAAAAGATGAATTAAAAATAAAAGGCTAGGTTAAGGTCGTAAGTCCAATGATTTTAGGGTTAGGGCTAAACTAACATAAGGCAATATAAACCAGTCAGATTGGGGTTAGACAAGAAGCCCTTATAAATGATGCTTGTGATGGTTGTTGTAAAGTGTTACCTTTTATCATTTTGACAACTCCCCACTATCAGGTTTGTTCAGACTTGTAGCTCACTGTACTGTTTTGATATGAAACTTATTTCCTGTTTATCCCTTTAAAACTGAGTGTATCAGATTTGATACATGTGTTTTTGAGATCTCTGCATCATCAGTGGGATATTTTTGTTCTTTAAAACCCAAAATCAGACACATGTAGAGAACAGGAAATGTATATAAACTTATTAAGAAATATCTAATGTATCTAAATTGATGCAAATAAATGATCTAATTAAACTTATACATAATTTATGTTTTTTATTCCATTTCTCAGAAAATGTAATAATTAAAAAAAATCTGAATTTCCTGTCAATTACTTCATGGTCCAGGCTTGTAAGGTTTATGAGACATCTAACTTTTAAGCTGGCAGGATCTTTTTTTAATTAACTGATTTGAAAAAATATGAAAAACAAATCATGATTTATTTTGCTTTATGATTTGATTATTGGTAGATTTGTATTACTCTAAAAATTGATTTACCCTAAAGGATGCACTGTTTCACCATGTATTTTGTCCTTTCTATTTCACAGAACTCCACAGTGACATCAAGAGCAAAGAACTTTAAAAATGTTGACTATCTTCTTGTTCACGGCACAGCAGACGGTACACTCAGTGATTTCTCTTTACTAATCCCTGTTTTTGAACATGAGCTTACAATTTTTCCCATCACTTAGTAACAGAATAAAGTCACGCACAAATGATTTGTATTTGCCCAAAACGGATCTCAGCTCCGGCATTCGGTCACATACTGATTTGCTGTTCTTCCTTTAGACAATGTCCATTTCCAGCAGGCTGCCCAGATCTCCAAAGCCCTGGTGGATGAACAAGTCAATTTTGAGGCAATGGTAAATATTGACTGGGTGAAGTAGACTAATAATGGTCTTGGGGTTGTTAATTTTGAAGAGAGTTTGTAAATGGAAAAAAACCCACCAGTAACTATGAGGCACAAAAAGCAACATATGTTTGATTGTGTTTAAGTAGTAATCAATATGACCATGTGTATATTTTTATGTTGTTTTAATTTTGATTTCAGTGGTACACTGACAAGGATCACTCTCTCAGGGGACCGGCCTATCATCATACATATACCCTTATGAGCCACTTTCTACAGAAATGCCTTCTGAAGCCTCAGTAGATGTGAAAAAAACACCTTCTTTATAAATTGTTTTTAAGCAGTTGTACCTTTTTTATTTTCATTGAAATGTTGAGCAGTCAGGTCAATTTTCCATGTTTTATTACTCACAAAGTTGAGGACCTTCCTTTTTATTAAGATGTGTGACTTTTAGGAAAAGCCATTGCATGCATTTAAACTTTTTTTTTATGTGAATGTAATAACGTACGGATGATTAATTACACTGTACTGATTTTTGTGGAGTGGTATCTTTACACTTGTGTATTGCTATGATGGGGATACAATAAACATTGTGTTTAAATATGAACAGCGTCATTACTTTTCACATAATGCTAATATTTGCTTAAAGCACACAAAATACATTTAGAATTAGTTGTGCTATTAAGAAATTTCCATCTTCATACTTTGTTTTAATACACAACAGTATTTATGAAAGGTTGACAATTATGAGGATGAGTAAATAAAATACTATAGCCATTGAAAAGACTGATAATGCTTTCAAACAATTAAAGGATGAAGAATGGGGAGTTTGCAGGGAAGTGTAGAATAACCAGGTACTCACTTGCTGTTTTAGAACAAATTCACCAAAGGGGGTCGAGTTATTTGAGTCATTTGTGTTGAGACTGGCCAATAGGAACACAGGCGTGACACATTTTCACATCAAGAGGAACATACTGAATAGAGAGCGAAAAAAAAAATGTTTTGAGAGATCTATTTTTGAAGTGTGAAGAAATTATCAGACAATAGATATTGTACACAGAGTTCTGTTCCTTGGAAAGGAGGAAGTGCAAATGATCAGAGAATGGTAAAGATTGGTTGAAATTTAGAAGAGTGACAAGGCAGAGAGTGTTATGAAGCTTTTTCTTAAAGAATCTTTTCTGGAGTAGACTCAACCGAGTATAGTTTAGGGGTCCTGGATTATGCCAAAGCATATTCATGTGTTAGAATAACCTGGTCAAAGTTCAGACCTAATTCCTTCTGGTAATATATAAGGATATTGAACGTATACAGATGCACTCACTCCTCTTAGACATATATAAAGTGTTTCACATCCTGTACACTATAAATTGATATTAATAAAAGCCACCTTTAATGGTAAGATAAGAGTTGTGTTGTTTAAAGCATTTGTTAGTATCGCATTGAGCAAAAACAATGCCAATCAAACTATTTTAAACATATCATTTGCTATCTCTAAAGCTTATTTAAAATTATGCTGGAGAAAAACAAGTTTATTATATCAGATTGTAGCTTAAGATATTAAAATTATATATTAAGAGATTAAAACAAAAAGCAGTTTATTATATCCTGTGTTTTGACTTGATGCTAATAAATGGATCTATTTTCTTATGTGTTAGGCCACATCTGTTTTATTTATGACTGTATTAATCAATTTTCTCAGTTTATATTTGTTTTATTCTTTATGTATGGACTGTGTAGTTTTTAATGACAGTTAAAAGTAAGAACCTGTTAAAAAAAAAAAGAAAACAAAAACAAATAAAACCTGTTAAAGAAGCCTTCATGGTAGCCTATTTTGTATTCAGACACTTGAAGTATCAGACCTCTTTTCTTTTTTTGACCATCCAGCTGTCATGCTGTCATTTTTTAACCAAGGTTAAATATGTTCAGGGTACTGAGCCAGAAGCTGACTAATGGCTTGAAAGTAGCCAGCATGTGCAAAGGTTTTGGTGACGGAGGAGTCACCTGAGAGAACACTCCTTAGATCTGCTATATAAGACAGAGCAAATGGGGAGGGGACCATGAAGAAGCTCCAGAACCAGGAGAGAAGAACTATAACAATCAACACAAACCAACTGGTCTCTCTTAAGAAATCTGCACAAAGGAGCAAAGGTGAGATTTATTTTTAAAACCTTTAATATCTAGTTAAAGTAAATTTACTATTTCTATTTATTTCTGCTTATTTTCAGGAAACTCAAACAATGAAAAGTGCTCAGTCTTTTTCTGGACTTCTGCTCCTTATCATCATCCAATGCAGCTGGCAGGTGCCTGACCAGGACACAGATCGAACACCACTGTAAGACCCTATTCCAGTTATCTCTCTTTTTCATTATCTCTTAATTTTAGTCTTACTCTTAAAAATAGGTATAGTTCTATTTATGATGTTTTAGAAGAATAAATAAGATCAAAAGCATTCACATCCCTTTACTCAGTTTGGGTACAATTTTTTTTTTTTAATGGAAACTTAAGCAATTCTACTCAAAGAAGAAAAATGTATATATTATTGAGTTTTCTCAATCATCTAATTTTTATTATTGATATGATTATTGCTGTTGTATAAATCAATAAAAGGACAAAACCGTTTTCTTCTAGGTCATAAATTGTTTTTTTTTTTCATAATTTTTTTGAAATTCAACTGCAAAAATCTAGATGAGGATTACAAAATAATTACATATTCAAGTTATACATTTAGGGAAACAATTAGCAATAATAATAATAATAATAATAATAATAATAATAATTGCAGTAAAATCAATATTTATGTCCGAGGTGAATCCTTTCAATTCTCCAGCATCTTTCTTCTGAACAGATGTATTACTAGTTGGAATGGAATCTGAGATCAAATCTGGAGCTAAAGATTGGGTGTTATTACCAAAGACGTCATTTCAAATTATTAGTTGAATGAAGAAAATACAGCTGTTACTTATCCAGTTTTCCACTGATTTTTGTGTTGTGGCCTAATTGATAGAGCAGGATGTTCTGAAAGTTCCCTGATTTGAATTCCACAGACTGTCATTCAGGGGTCCCTAAGCAAGACGCTCAGCCCCGAATGACTCCCTGGCAGCCCATTGCTCTCTACAGGGATGGGTTAAATGCAAAGGACATATTCCCTTGTACTTTACAAAATATACAATGAAAAATAAAGATAAATGTTATTCAACGTTTTTATATTTATTTGTTAAAATACTTTGAAATTAACAATAATAATTTCTATGTTGCTTATGTTGCAAGTTTTTGATTTTAAATCCTTCTCTCATATTCTACCAGAAGCAAACTTCCATGCTCAATAAAATCTTTGTAAATCCAAATGTGTGAGTGCAAACTTAAAATCCAAATGCAAGTTATATTCAACTCATATCTTTTCATTATCTTTTTCATTATCTGTTGCTTAGATTGTTGAGTGAAAACTCAATTTTCACTGATCCCATCCCATTTCCAAACATGAAGAGGCACTCAGAGGGAACATTTTCCAATGACTACAGCAAATACCTGGAGACAAGAAGAGCTCAAGACTTTGTCCAATGGCTGAAGAATTCAAAAAGGAACGGGTGAGTGCTATTAACTCTTACAATAAAATCTTGAATACATAATGTATATAAAAAAATGTAAATCCTCACTGGGCCTTTCAAAACTTGTTTTTCTAACAGGAGCTTATTCAGACGCCATGCTGACGGCACCTACACCAGCGACGTGAGCTCTTACCTGCAGGATCAGGCAGCCAAAGAGTTTGTCTCCTGGTTGAAGACTGGCAGAGGCAGAAGAGACTAAACCTCTCAAGCTGTTGTTCTTAAAAACAATCTGCAGCTGTTTTTTCACTGATTCTGTTGAATTACACGTCACAACTTGTACTACACCTTCCCCTGGTAACGCAATTAAATCCTCTTCACAAAAAGCCTTATCGGCCTTCAGTAGTTGAAGGAGATCATTTAAAAAGCATAATGAAATGTGTGCAAGTTTTAAGTTTCCTCTTATATATTAGCAAGGTCTATGTCTCTGTCAGAGGATCCATGATGTTTTTTTACACAGGTTCCACTTTTTAAGATCCTTTAAAAAATAATCAAATAAAATGCAATTCAAACACTGTACTAAGAACCCATTGTTTTATCTTGAGGAAATATAAACTTATGTGTCACTGTTGGTTTATGCTATGAGATTGGAAGTTCCAGTGAGAAACACTTGTTTCCTGTTGTTTTCCCTCGATCATTCTTGTTTATGGAGGCAGAACAAAAATAATAAACATATTAGTCCCCTGGGATAACCATTCAGAGAGATTTCTGCAAGGTAAAGTGGTGATTTATTTCACCTGTCAGCTTCTCACTGGAAATAGGATCTCCCTACGATGATCAGACTTCCCCACCAAGGACAGTTATGCTAAATAAAGGTAAGTCATGTCAATCAGACTGGCTGGGATCAGTGGCTGGGTTAACACTTTTGATTTCCTCGTAGTGCTGAGAAGGAAACAGTAATTCACTTGAGCCAGCAGCTCGCTCAGGGGATGTTCCACCTCTCTGAGCTGTCATCTGCAGCACATCAAGCCATCTGTTGATTGCAAAAGAGAACCTTTGCCCACTCCTGTTGTGCTTGAAGGCCAAATCTGTGACGGCAAAGCAGCTCCATTGACAATGGCCGTTCTTGACATTTCTTCTACAACAAAGGCATGCATTAATGCTGGGGGCTAATCTGCTAGAGATCATTTAATATTTGATTTGAGGCTAACACTGGTAATAGAAAGGGACTGCTTAAAAACTGCAAATGAATTTCATTTTAAAGCCATATAATTGGTTAATATATTCTTTATTAGGATTTCTCTCAACTATATACAGGAGCATTTCATCTTATTATAATATCCATTCAAAATGAAGATTTTTTTAGGTGATTACATTCAAAAAGTGAAAGTTCCTTAGCTATAAAGGTCAGTACAATGACAATATACAGATAATAAAATGTTTTCATTAATACTTTCAAAACAGTATACTACACAGGTCAATTTTATTCTTGGAAATGTTAACAGTGGTAAAGCATTTGACAAAGTTAAATTTCATAGTAATATAATGCTAAAAAATGAAGAAGCACACTGTCACTAGAAGATAAATACAGAAAGAGGCGTTTTTGTTGGCAGGAACTGTTGCGTTAATTTGGGTAAACATACGATTACAAAACATCAGTAACATAAACAGAAATTTGTGCACATTACATGGAATAACTGTATTTTGTTATAAAAATTTGCAATTTTATTGTTTTGTTAACTAAACTGTTTATGTATGAGGTTCATTTGAAGTTTAAACCTAGAGAACAAAAGATGGAAAGACTGAAATACCTCTGTAAACAGTCCATACTATACATTATTTTTTACAACATAGATACAGTTGTGGTCAAAAGTTTACATACACTTGTAAAAAACATAATGTCATGTCTGTCTTGAGTTTCGAATAAGTTCTACAAGTCTTATTTTTCTGTGTTAGAGTGACTTCCCTGACTTGTTCAAGTCAATAATTCGCTTTTTCAGATCCACACTGAGTTCCTTGACTTTCCCATTGTAGCTTTTGTGGCTGAGTCTAATCACTGGGTCAAAGAGCCCTATTTAAATGAGCTCATGAGAAGTCAACAGCTGTAGTCAATCAGAATCACTTACAAGAAATGAAGAGGCTATGACATGAAGCTACAAAACCAAAATTGACAATTAATGTTGCTGTATGTATATTTTTGACCCAACAGATTTGGTCACATTTTCATCAGACCCATAATAAATTTATGAAAGAACCAAACTTTATGAATGTTTTTTGTGACAA
>JAUZNJ010040475.1:0-10361 GCA_034780135.1 Jordanella pulchra | reverse complement strand
TTCTGACAGTAGGCTGACAGGAAAGGGGGTATGAGAGAGGAGGAGAGACATGCAGGAAAGGACCACAAGCCGGATTCAAACCTGGGTCGCACGCGTCAAGGACTAAGGCCTCCATAGATGGGTCGTGCACGCTAACCACTGCGCCACCTGCACGCCCTGAATCAAATTTTTAGGTCTGTTGCAGCATTTGTTGAACTATTTTGCCTGCTAAAGGACTAAGCCATTGAATTTTGTTTTCTGGGGTCAGATATACACAGACCTTCTATGGTTCTATGTGTGCTACTAATTATTGGAGCTTGTTGCTCCTTGGTTTTCCCAGCCTCTCCGACTTCAGAGGGTTTTCTTGTATTTGCAAATGGGAATTTGGAAAACCTGACTTCCAAGAAGAAAGAGACTGAACAATTAGTATAATTTACTGACAGGAAGAGATCCACATTTTCGGATCAGTGGTCACCAGTCAGGGCCAAAAATCCAGCCCATCTGAAAGTCGTCCTGTTCTAGTCATTAACTAATTTCTTTGTTTAGATGTGACTCAAAAGAAAAATCTCCTATAACCTATCCTATAACTTTAACCTAAATAATACCCCAGGGAGATTTTGGCCTTTATAAAAGCAGTAGAAAGTATTTTTTTTAACCTTTCTTCAGTTCTCTTGCAAAGCGTGTTGAATCAATTCTAGCCTTGTATTACCTAAAACTAAGTGATTCTTAAGCAATCTTGTTTGCTACATATCTATCAAGCTTACGGCTTCTAAATAATCAACAAAAACATTCCCACATGTAAACCAGCAGTAGATTATTGCAAATATTGAGTGGTCAGTTTTCAACAGGACTTGGAGTGAAGTAGAACCAAGTTATTAGTTATAATTATGTCTAAGATTTTCTGCACCAACGATTATGCTTCCAGATTTTCATACCAATAATGAAGTCTACTCACAGGTCCTAAGACAAATAATCAGCTTAGCTTAGCAATGCCTTCAACTTAATTCTGTCAGCTTCATACCATGTGCTGCTTCTCTAAACTACTGCCTTGCAGCTAAGCCAGACGACCCCATTCTGACCCAAAAAAAGAACAGCATTCGCAAAGCTGTCCATGACTTTAGTACACTGTATAGTGGCTTGCAGAAATGCAAAATTCTTTCTAAGAGAGGAGAAGCTGAGAGATTCCTGCCAAAAGTTGCATGGGATTGGTGCCAACTATATTCTTGAAGTTGTTTGCTAGATACAACAGTTTAGCAATGTCTGCAAAGGGCAACAGAGAATCATTGCTAAAATGTTTGGATTTGTGATAGGATTTGCTTTTGATCCATTTTCTTAAGTTGAGATTTTCTTACCTCCAAAATGCTGAATGAATTTGTCTTTCAGGTGTGCATCTCTAGGAACAATATCTGAAACAAAAACAGTGATTAGGTTTTGCAGCTTAACCCTGTATAAGACCATCAGACGTATATGGTTTCTGATTGGAGGGCTTTCTATGACCTAATTTGGGGGCAAAGAGACAATTAGTGCTGAGTAAAATCATACCGACAAAAACCACATTGTCTTACAAATGTCTTCAAACCTTTTGATTGTTTCATTTTATTTTATTTTCTTTTTCCTTTTTTTTTTAAATTTTTCCACCTTACCTATGCTATGGAAAGGTATTTTAATAAAAATTAAATAATAAACAACTAATGTTAGACATGGATTATCAATCAATATTTCACAGATAAATACATTTCCATATTAGATACAACAAAAAAAACATTTATTACATTTATTTCTATATTGAAATATTTGTTTGATAAAATAAATACATTTCACAATTTCTCTGTAGGCTCTGAGTCAAAACTTGGAGGAGTGACTGAGGATTCCTACTATTCCAGGGAAAATAGCTGCACCTGCTAACAAGTGTCATCTAACATGCTACATAAGGACTGATTTGAAGTAAAGACATTTCAAAATGATGGATTTACTATACTGCTCTTATTAAGCCCTTTGACTATGTCATCATCACATATGGTTATAGTCGTCTACTGTAGACCTTCAACAAACTAGTCACAAGCACTTGCAGATCACATGTTGCTCCTTCTCACTAGAGAAGGAAAATTGGCAAGGAAAGTCTCTATTGGCTTGGCTGTCCTAAAAGAAGTTCCCAGATTACATCACTGTTTAATTTACATATTTGATTATGCTTTGATCCAGCAATAGGAAAGAGAAATATCAACATTAGCAATAAAACACTCTAAATATGTTTAAAAATGACTGAAATACTTCAAAAGTATTTGGTAACATTTCACTTAAACCAAAACATCATGAATGAATCTTAAGTTATCAAATTTAACATAGAGACAGTTAGCAGAGGCACACGCCGGGAATAAGTCTGTGATGTAATGGAGGGAGGAAAAAAACAACACCACATATTAGATATTTACATCCCATGTTAAGGTGGATCTGTAAAAGCTTTGTACACATTTGACTTATTTTCAGTTGGGAAAGAGAGCCTCTCTGACTACAGGCCTGGTTTGCTGCTGAGTCTGTCCATCTGTTAGTGCTTTGGAGGAGCGAGGGACTCGCAGTAGCCCTCACTGCTCCCCAAAGGCAGTAAACTTAGAGCGAATCAATTAAGCTCCAACAGAAAAAAAATCACAATTTGTTGCTAGTTGCTTTAAAAATGAAAGTCTCTAGAGGGGTCTAAAAAGTCACTGAATATAACAACAAAGTCACAAAACTGAGCAATACACCCACCCTGGTAACTAGAAGCTTCCCAATTAGAAATGTGGCACTGGAGTGACCAGAACGAGCACAATAAGATCCTACCTGAAACTGAAATCTAAAGATAACATCACATGGTAAGATTGTTATTCACAAAAACAGTCAGGACCTTTGTTTACGCCAATCAGAGGTCACTAAAATTAGTATTGCTTTAGTGTTTAAGTTTGCCCAAAAAAGATCAGACTGCATATTTTGTCCAGCCACTCTCTGATCTGACCACTGATGACATGATGTCTCATGATATCATTTAACTGCTGGTCTAGGTGCTGTCCTGAAGCAAATGTAGGCTATGCTGATAATTGGTAAACTTTTTGGGAAAATAAATGGTCCAATTTGGAGACAATGTATCCATCCCACCTTGGATAGAGCAACATTTCTTTTTTGAAATATGCTAGTCCTCCAAAATTTTGACAGCTCTAGGTCAAGACCAGGAAGCAGAGCTGTAGTTTAACACACATCTCTGCAGCTTCTCTACTGTCACTCACCCATTACCCGATTCAGACAATGCCTTGCATATAATGAGAATCAAGTAGGTAAGAAAATAATGTAAAATAATAAAATTATGAAAACCTCATGATAATTAATACAACTCTAGTACAACAACATATTGAAAAAGAATGTGACTGATTAAATGAGATCTTTCGCTTAAAAAATAATTTAGCTGATAAGTTGATTTTTGATGAGATTGATTTATTGTTTTTTCCCAGAAACCTGGCTGCACAAAGAGGATTATGTTATTATTTTTATTGATTACATTTCTTCTACTTGTTTTAATTTTCATATTTCCAGAAACCCAGGCTGAGCAGGAGCAGTAACCATGTTTCAATCTGATTTATGAATTAGTCCAAGGCCAATAAACAATTGAAATTCCTCTGAAGATTTAATCCCTTGTTTCCCCCATTCAAATTGTAAGATACTAGAACCACTGCTGTTGTTTTGTGTCATCCGATAGGCCATTGATTGCTTTAATTTGTATACAGTTTTTAAACTTTCCATCTGATTCAGAGTTAAATACAAGTCAACAAATTGGGGAATTTTACCGTTCATGCTAACAATGAAAGTGATAGCTGAAATACAGCCTTTCATCCTATCTTAGACTCAACAAGCTTAGTTCAAAATGTACACAGACCCATGCATCCCTATGTTCATACTTTGGACCTTGTCTATATATTTGGCATATTTGATTGTTAAGAATAACCGCATTTTCTCACAACATTTTCTGATTTGACTTTTTAAAATAATTTTTAACTTTCATTTCACTGAGTGCTCCTCCCCCACAATAAGGTTATACCTTAGCAGATCAATATCCGACGACATGGTAGCAAATTTAAAGAATCTATTCCCTCTTTTAATTTGCTCTGTACCACAAAAAAAACACTGCAGAGGGCAATGATTTAATGTCTTCCCCTTCACAAACTGATGGTATTGTTTATGATTTTTACTTCCTCCTCATGTTCGCCTTGCATTAGACTATGTAACCCCCCCCCCCAATGGAAATTAAGGAATTTATTCATGAGAGGCTGGATTCCTGGTTTTATTTAAAGCTCCAAGGAAGCTAGGGACACAGCAACATTATCCTTTGAAACTGCTCAGGCTCATTAAGATGGTGAAAACAACACTTTATTTAAAGTCTTTCTTTAAAGTCTTGTTATGGTCTGAACACTAGGTGGACCATTTGTATACTGGTATACTCTGTCCTAAAGCCTTGCTTTGTAGCTCTGGCTGCATGTTTAGAGTTTTCAATTTGCTTGAAGGAGAAGCACTTGCCCAGTCTCAACTCTGTTGTAATGATCTCACCTAGCTTCCACCTTTCTGCTGAAGAAGAGAATTCCCAAAGCATGATGTTACCACCTCAATGTCACACCATGGAAATGATGTTTTTAGGGTACTGTGCAGTTATATTGTTTCTCTGCAGCATGTAGCATTTAGCAATGAAGTCAAAACCATTTTATTTTGTACCACTCATTTTTTTTCATACTTATAATTTTGATACATTTGAAACTTAAGTTCTTATGGCCTTATGTAGAAAGTAGTTTTTTCCACGCCAATGTTGCATAAAGGTCAGATTCCTGGAGTGCAAGGCTAGTGTGGCTCCTACCAACAGTTTATCCTCTTGAAGCTGTAAATCTTCGCAGCTTTTCCAAAGTTGCACAGGATTTTGGTTACTTCTCTGATTCATGCTCTCTTTGCCCTATCTGTTGTGTGTGGCATAGGTTCCCACACTCTTTCTATTTTTAAATAACGATTAGAGCAGTTCTTCTGGTATATCATTCTGTAACCTAACCCTGCTTTTAAATTTTAACCAACTTTAACTTGAGTTATTTGCTCTGTTTTTTTGGTTCTAATGATATTGGTTGCAAATACTCTCAAAAAACCTTTAGGCCTTAAAACATCAGGAATTTATACTGAGATTCTCAACGGATGTGTTATAACACTAATGTTGAAGCAATGCTAATTGCTTCAAACACTATCAATTTTCAGTAGAAATACTTTAAAGACGTTTTATATGTCTTTATATGTCACGATTGTGAATTTATTTCTATTTGTCTGTCATATATATTGTCACCAAAATGCAACATGGTTTGAGTTTCTATCATGACAAAATGTAAAAAGTTAAAGGGGTAAGAAGGCTTTTGCAAGGCATTGTATAACCTGCAAAGGTCCATGACACAACAATAATGTTGACAGCCTAATGCGATTATTGTTTGGGGATTTTAATGCTAATCATAATAAGTCCTTGTAATACTTGGTTGATTGCACTTTAGACCCCAGAGTCAGTAGAATGTAATCTGGTCACGTCAAGGCAATTATGAAAGACAGCCTTTTCACTAGTCTATAAACCAGCAAAATTAAGATAGATCTTAGTTCTGACCAAAAAATTACAGTATTCTATTAAAATATTCAAGGATAAACACAAACACAGAGCATAAAAAACTTTATAATTAGTCAAAGCCTATGCAGGTTTCTGTCAAACAAATCATTCACTACATGCATTCCCCCTGTTTTTCCTGAAGACTAAAAGATGAGGAGTTGCCTCATACAAAGAAAACAGATATAAAACACATGTTTTTGCTTGTTTTATATTCGTTTCACCACAGCTGTCATTCTGATGACACAGAAATGTCTTATGAAGAACACACTAGGAACAACTCAACAACATCTTTTTACTATGTTTAAAACCTCCCTCATTGCTTGACGATTGTTCTTTTAGTGCTGCCACACGCATCATTGCTAATATACTGCCTTTAAAATCCTCAAAAGATAAATTCCATCCAGTCACTGGTCTGAGAAAGGTACTTTTCCAATCGAGCAAAATGGGGCCAAGACTTTGTGCTGTGTGATGTCTGCTCAGCATCATTAAGGCATGATCTAAGTGATAGTGATCATCTTTAGCACATTTTGTTCATTTTCCACAATTGAGTGTGGTGCAATACTTAAGGACATTATTAATCCTTATTTTTTTTTACATTTTTTGAGTTTTCCAAAGTTTTTGCCTGAGAACCCCTGAGAATATGCGCAACAAAGTGGACATAATACTGTATTTATGAAAGTCCCATTAATATCTTTTTTGACATACAAGAGACCCTGAGTTTTCTTAGAAAGATATTGAACGTTCAATTTCTTTCTAAGAAAATTATAGGCTTTCATAAAGAAACTTTTTATTGTTGGATTTAAATGCAGAAATCAATCACATATCTTAGGTATAGTACCTGTAAGTGAAGACTAATACAGACGTCATTCACGTTTGTGTGTACCCAATGAATCACACTGAATGAATCATTCATAAGTTTAACCCCCCAACGCTCCTCCTACAATAATTGATGTTTCACCACTGATCAGTCATTCACTGTTAAACTAGGAGAAAGTGTGTGTCCAGAACACGTGAAGGAGACATATCTGATCAGGGTAATTGTGATCTAAACTCTTTGTCTTGCACATATGAAGATTACCTCTATTAAATACATTATATAATCACTGCAAACTGAGGCCAACATAATGTCATATAGTTATCAACACTTTGCCTTTTGCTAAGATGGTTCTTAGACAGAAGTGTCCAAACCTTTTGAAATAACTTTAAACGTGAACATATTTTGAAGTTTCTGTTTAGCAAAACCAAAGAAAGCCCTTACATTAGATGCGCAGCACTGATCATGCAAATGACAGCTGTCTCCAACAGTAGAATGGGGATTTTGCTTTCATCATCAGGTCCTAAAAATAAATCCTATCAGCTTACCTATGAGTCTACTGTTATCCAGCCTAGGGACATACAAAGGCTTTTCCCAGGAGGAGGACTTCAAGTCTTGTGCTGAGGTGTGGAGTCCACCACCACAACGCCTTGACATGGGCTTGTCCCGCTGCTGGCTGTCCTTAATAACCTGTAAAATTAGATCCAACAGGGTCCTTCTCTCATTCTGCTTGACCTCTTTGCTGTCCATACACTGACCGGAGGTGATGAGCAGAAAGGAGATGGTCAACAGTATGTGCCATTTTCTCTCCACATGCATGGCTTGGCTGTCTGCAAACAAAATGAAGTTTTTTCTAGTTAGAGAGTTAAAGTAATAGTTAAGCACTTGTAAAAAAGTGCCACTTGTAACCACTGTAAAAAAGCTTAACAGTAAATTCTGCACATTTCCATAAGAACTAATAAATATATCTATATCTATATATAGATATAGATATATATAAAACAGATGCAACTATTCTGGGGAGAAACTACTGGGAGACAGGTTGCGCAAAATTTTTATATGTTTTCTAAATAAGACAAATAAATCCCAAACTCACCGGATTAAGAGATCCTTATGTCCTGGAGAGTGGACACAGTTGTCTTTTGCAAATTCTTCCAGGCGAAGTCCGCGGTTCCGTTACAAGAGAGAAAGAACAGCCTATAGAATGAGCTCAATGCCGTCTTTCTTGGAAAATTGCGTAGCTATTTATACCAAGTGCCACCTTCTTGAAGGTAATACAATCGATATCGAGTGGGTGGCAAAGCAATCTTGACATCTTCGGTGTGTTTTTTCCCCTCTTTTGTTCCAGTAACAAATGTTCATTTTGGCGCGCGCCACAGTTTTACGCACAACAATACGACGGGTTTCATTTTTAAATAGTTCGATTCCATCAAAAGTTGTTGAAACCTTAGAGAAGAAGCGGTTTAAGGGTTTGAAAAGAAAAGAAAGGAAAACGCGCTTTGAGAGAATTAAAAAGAACCAGGCGAACAAAAAAAGACTGGAGCGCAACAGTGCGCTCTGAAGTAGTTTTCCAAAAGGGAGCAACTTGTTGGATGCAGGATGCAGAGAACTGGAGAATATGAGGGCCTGTACGCTTGCAACAAAGCTGTCAGCGTGCCGATGTTTTTGTTCACTGATATCCAAGTCTTGTGACCTCCTAAGCGCTGCAGAGAATGCGTCTCCAGGATCACGCATCTGACAAGATCCTCCCGGGCAGAAATCTTTTAGTGATATACGGCTTGGAAGAAATTCCATGGTATGCAATGATCCGTTTAAAATCTGAATTTGTATAAGGTAAAAATGAAATATCTCCCTTTCCCAGTCCAGGGCGCAGTAAGAGATAAGAGAAATATGCAGACTAATGCATAAAGTCTACGGAGAAAAATCTTAATTTTGCTCATCCACAGTCAAAGCATAAATCAAATTACCTTAAGGAAACAACTGCATTCATTTGCAAGACTAAATGGACAACGATGTGTTAAAATAAACGAGAATATCTTAACATATTTATTTCGGTATCTAATATTAGAGAGTGAAAAATATTATATTGAGTCTATAGTCGTGCCAGTATAGCTAGTGGATATGTTTCCCGCGTTTATAACAGTTAATTGAGATTATTATGATTTACAGGTGAGGGTTGCCAAATGTTTGGGTTTGCAGAGGCTATGACATTATTTTTTTAATGTTCGGGTAATTAAAGGTATATTCTATGTGTATGAACTTGTCAAAAGTCATTTTGAATGAATTATTGCATCTATATTAAAGTCCAGTTGCTTTTAGAGCAGCTTATATTTTGTTTTCAGTGTTGGCACTGATGCCTCCCATCTTTTTCTTGACAGTAGATAGGCCTACTCTAAGTGGTTTAGGTGAGGCAAGTTTGCATGCTTGTCAAGCAAAATAAAACAAGGCCCTTAAAGTAGCTATTACTAGTTTTAGTGTGGGGATGCACCAAATCCTGATGGAAAATTAGATCAACATATTTATATAACTACTGGGGGAGCAGCTCCAATGGGATAGTTCTGAAGTCATCTCTGGTTCAGGAGTGGCTTTACACAAATAATAAAACACATGTAGTCCATGTTGCAGACATGTGTCTGTGGTAGCTCTTAAAGTATTGACACCAGCTTTATTCTTGTGAGTATTGCTTAGACATTTGAAAGTGATTTGCATCAAAGTTGTAATAAAGCTGCAGTCATCTCTGGTGCTTGTGCATATTTTCAATACAAGAGGTTTTCCTTCCACTTAATTGTCCATCAGTATGTTTGGATACAGCTTTATTCGGTAACTATAGGCCAAATTCAGAAATAATCTGAATTAAAATTTTGAAGAAAAAAACTAAATTCATGTAGGAGCATTTGTAGTTGTACGTTATCACTACATTTAAATATTGTCTGAATAAGACCTTAAGCATTCCAATTTCCCAGTACAAAATCATAGCAAAGAAACAAGCATAAATAACATTATGTAATCAGTCTTATCAGCATACAGACTAGTTTGATTTTGCATTTGGTGCAACTACTGAGACAATAAAATGTAATGCACGTAATTTGGCAAGTTTTTGTTAGTGCAGAACCTTACTATGTTATTTTCATACAGAAAAATTACCTGGAGGTGTTTTGCTCAGTTTGCTCATTTGCTGGGAATGACTTTGTAAATCTAGGTTCTGTTAGCCTCCCTTTCCATTTTGTAAAGATCAGTCAGTCAGTCTGTCAGTCAGTTTGTCTGTCTGTCTGTCTGTCTGTCTATTCATGTATATCTTTGTCGTTTAATAGCCATGTCTGCCTTACACTTCTAAAAATAAAAAAAACAAACAAAAACAATACATATTGTCTGCAACTAATTTATAATAATGATAATAAAATAAAATAATACATAATAATAAAATAATAAATAAAGCTGTTGTGTTTGTGTAAGCTTGTCTTTTAATCCTAACATTATTTTAATCAGAAAAAGAAAAAAAAAAAAAAAAGTCCCCGGCAAACATTAGTTCCACAGCTGTCTACGATACAGGGTTGTTGCAAGACACCTATCCTAGTCTAGCGTTCGTTGCCATTACCATGGAAACAGCAGACTCTGTGGGTTAACCTGGGGACAACCATAAACTTTGATCAAAAACGTTAAAATTGTCAACTGACAATTGATACCTGAGCTGCTTTACTTCCCACACCACTGACATATTGAGAGATGTTGCAAAGGTAAACTTTCCAACAAAGTCATGTTTATGGATGATTCTGTTGGGACCCGGAGTTTGCCTGCCAGCTCATGCGAGCTGGGTCTCTGTCTTTTCTGAAACTCCTGTTGCTCTTGTGAAGAGCTGAAAACCTGACCTAGGTCTGAACTGTTGGAATCCGGAGTTTGCCTGCCAGCTCATGCGAGCTGGGTCTC
>JAUZNJ010040474.1:0-10361 GCA_034780135.1 Jordanella pulchra | reverse complement strand
CCCGGGATTATCAAATGATCCACTAAGTGAGCCTAAAATCCAGATGGGGGGGAGGGGGATAGCGACACTGCCACACCAACCCAACTCGTTCTTGCTTTGGGCCCGGCTCCCCACCCCTCACCCAGCCCAGACCACCCCCAGCAAAAGCCCCCCCCCGGACTGGAGACCACACGGCCCGCACCGGGCCACCCGACCAGAGTTCCCCCACCCTCCCATTTCTAACTCACGCGCATGGTGTTTTTATATAAGCTGTAACTTTAAATGACAGAAAGCTCTAATGTAGGTACGTTTATAAGTGTTTGTATAGCCTCTTTCTAACTGTAATTAGCAATCGACATTTGGCTCCTTATCTATAAGTAAAAAAGCTGGCCTCTGTCCCGTCATCACCGCTTGTCTGGTGACACCGTCATAATTGGTTAGGGTTAAAGATATTAATCTATCAATTCATCTAGCTTCTGTGTACATCTCTGGTATCTTTATTCTTTCTTCTCAAACTGCTACTGCTGGATGATTTTTGTTTACTGGATGATTACCTGTTGACTTAAAATATGATTGTGAATGGAATAACACATCAGTTTCTGACACTCAGACTATACTGGCATATCAACAACAACAAAAAACATGCAGTCTTCAAAATATCTTCGGTGTGTCTGCATCTGTCTCCTTGAACAACCAGTCACCCTTGGCAGAAGACCACCAACACTATGCCTGGTTCTGCTGGAGGCTTCTTCCTTATAAAACTGAAATTTTCTTCTCCACTGTCGCTGCATGCATGTGGTTGCTGCAGAGTCAATGTCACAATGCCAGCAGATGTCTATTATCACTACATGCTTACCCAGCAGGACAGAATCCTGCAAAGTCAATGACACGATGCAAGCAGCTGGTTTTGCCTACATAGAAAACCTTTAACCCTTCTTATTGTAGGATTTGAATTGTCTCTCTAAAGTACTTTGAGAGGACATTTTGAGAACCAGCACTATATAAATAAGCTGAATTGGAAATTCAGTCTTTCCCATTCTGAGGTGATCTCTAAATTTAAAAAAGGTTTTCCACATCTTGGAGGCCAAATGCATGGAGTACCTTCCATGTAATTGCATAATTTGGTATACCTGTGTTATCACAGGTGTACCTAATTCAGTGACTAGTGAGTATATATGCATATTTGAACATGGTGAGCACTGCAGTACAGAGAGTCCAAAGTTCCTCAAGGGGCACTGGCTGGTGTGCAGGTGTGTACAGGCCGGAAATGGAGGGCAGGCAAAGCTCTGGAGGTTGGTGAGTCTATCCTAAGACAGTAGGCACTGGTGGGGATCATAGCAGCAGGGTGTGCAGGCATTGGATATCTCCTATCAACCAGGGTAGATAATAACGCCAAAGGAAAAGAGGGGCAATATCTTGTTCAGGAGGAGGAGATGTGGAGGAAGCAAGAGTGGGATGGTGGCAATGGGGAAACAAGAAGCATGGACTAAATGGGGGAACATACTGCAAGGTGAGATCACCTAGTCTAACATGTGGAAAGCAGACTTCCACCACATCAGGTTCTTAGTGCAGGCTGTGTATGTCATTCAAAGTCTAGCTAACCACCATTTCTGGAGAAAAACAGGTATGCCATCCTGTCCTTAGGGCAGGGATCCCTGGAATATCTCCTTACCAGCTGCTTATCATTGCAGATGAGCGCCACCATTGGCGCCATGACCAAGTGCTTTGGGCAGTCACTGAGAACATAACCTCAGCCGTTAATGCCACCAAGGGCCAACCTAAGATAAAGGTCATCAGGTTCCCCAGAGCTTGAGAGAGGCCCAACATTCAAGCTTACCAGGAGCAGGTGTATGACTGCAAGAGGGAAGGCTGGAGAACCTACTGAGAACCTCTTGAGGATTTGATGGATGGTCACTCTGCAAAGTACTCACGCTGTTTGGTACAAAGTGGGTATGGATAAAGAGAGCAGACATGTGGGCTAACATTGCTGGGACACAGGTTGGGGCCTGATCAACCCTGTTTGGGTCCCCTGGGGAAGGGTGTCTGTTGCTTGAAAGACCCACAACACCCGGTGACCCAAGGTTACAATAGTGATGTGTCCCAGCGTGTCTGCTAGATGTGTCTTTGGACTTCTTTCCATCTGAAATTCTTATGCAATTTTCAACATTTTATGTTCCTTAAAAAATAATTTTTATACCTGAAAGAAATCATCAACAAAAATATTTTTAGATGTTACCAAAATGCATTCAACATATATTCCATAATAAATTATCTGTCTTCCTTGTTTGTTATCATAACTCTCAGTTGACAGATTTATAACAATTCTATTATTCATTTTGCTATATTTGGAACCTATTTTTAATTTTACAAATTCCAGATTCAACATTTTTTAAGAACATTCAAAAAGAAAATGTTGCTAAAAAGTGGGAAAAAATGTGCTATTTGCACCTTCATCAACCCTTTCCAGAGTGCATGCTTCTGGTTGACATTTAATGTTTACGGCATTTTTTTATTTGTATCACGCTCTATGGATTCCACTGTTACCTCAACCATGCAAATCATTAATGAATAATAATTAAATGAAAAATTGTGCATACCACATGTTTGAACATAATTACTCTGATCATTTGACCCAAAGGAAAAGAGCATGTTGTAACACAAAGCAAAGAAAAATGCCATCTTTCAAAAATACCTATCTTAATTTTGACCTCTGCAATGAGGTGATAGAAGAAGGAGAAGGAGAAAAACTGGTAAATTGCAGAAGCCACAGCTTTGCATAGAGGTCAGCATAGAAACAGGCTTCATGAAGATAGATTAGGTCTGTGTAGGCACACAAACACAAAGACAAAGAGACAGATAGACTGGAAAGCCCTGAACTCAGAGTCTGATTCAAACAGACAAGACAGATGAGACAGGAAAAAACATTCAAACATGAACTGATCTCGACATGATGGAGGTGTCCTCCCTCTCAACTCTCAAAACAAGAAAAAACATTAGCCTTTAAATTAAATTTGTAAGCAAAAAACACAGTTTGACAGCTTTCAGAAAACACGTCTAAAGAAAGTCGTTTTTTGTTTTTTCAAAAGTTAGTGTGGTACCATAACATCCGTGAAGGCATCTATCTTTTGGTTTTCTTAGACAGTATGTCAGCTCATATGATTTCTCTAAAACACTTCAAAACACAACATTTTTAAACAACAGAAGCTGCAGATTTTGCCCACACTGTCAATGTCAACCAGATAACTAAAGCTTGCCAGTTATCCACTGTCCTTATGTGCATCAGCACCGTTGTCATTATCAGTGCCGCCAGACCCTGCTAGGTCCAACGAACTACTGCAGTGCTCATCAACCATTGACTTAAAACCACAACATCATAGCGGGACCATAATGGCGATAGTTTGTTGCTCAAGGTCAGGCAGGAAATGCACAGAAGACAAAGAGGGCTGATGGCTAGAGGTGATGAAGCCTTCAGTTTAGATGGGCATATTCTCACCGTCCGTTCTTCAAATGGACATTTTTTGATTAGAAACTACAAGATTAATATAAAGGAGCTTAGTCAATAAAATTTTATGATTTGGGTGGAGACATGCTCACGGTAAAAATATAGAGGTCATTGCAATGACATAATCCTGTATGAAAAAGAGTGACGAAAAATGCAGAATAGCTTGGCAGATTTCTATGAAAAAGCAATTTTCCCTCTGCAGATTTCTTTATTTGTAACAGTGTATGTCATGTCAAAGCATCTCAGTAAAATTTTGTTCCAGACTTTGACTAGGCACCACAAAACCATTTTGTAGCCAGTAAGACATGCCTTAATGGAGTACTTTGGTTCAGTGTTCAGTTCCACTTGAAGAATTTTTTTAGAGACCAGAATTAGTTTTTTCATCAGATTCAGCAAGATTATCAAGATCCCAAAGCTGCCTAGAAGGTGCCAAAATCCCTGCTATGATTGTCTATAGGTAACATGTTCTTTTTGTAAAATGTAGTCTCCATTTTACACCAAATATAATGAAACATGTTTGTTCCAAAAAGCGTTTTGATCAAAGGTGTTTAGATGTTGTCCTATGTTTTGTGATCTCTTGGGTGAAATATAAATAGAAAATAATGGTTGGCTGGGTACTCCTTTTAAGGTTCAACGCTGGTTAGTGTTTTCTTTATTTTTAAATAATGGTTTTCATCATGTTTATCTTGGCTCCAAAGAAAATAAAAAAAAATCCTTTTTTAACTAACTTTAAAATGTCAGTTAGATGTTTATACTTTTTCAGATTACAAAAATAATATATTTCTTTAAAAAAAAATAGCATATTTCATGTTTTTAAGATAGGTTTGTTAAAGTTGTGTCTTGATCATAAATTCGTTTTGCACATGGGACCATATCAGTTTAAAAGTTGTTATTTTTTTACTAAATAAATTAAATTGTTATTTTAAAACTGTAAAAGCCTCACTTCAATAGCTTTGAGCTATCCCTATAATAAGCAACAGCATTGGTTAGCTATTAGATATGAAGGTACAGTGTATGGCTGTAAGTTACATATTTCAATTGAGGTCAGTATGCTGTGAAGAAAATTCGCCAGTGATGGCAACTTGTCTGAGTGTGTTTCTGCAAAGGTCCTCGTTAAAAAAATAAATTCCACATTTTATTACTTCAGCCTAGACTCTAACAGTCAAAACTGACAGCATAATAACTACCTTAAGCTAAAACCATTAAGGTGGTATAGCTCTGCTGCTGTTAACTCATCCAGGTTGAATATCATTAGTGGCAGCTGCTACCACCTGCAACCAGATCAAGACAGTACATGTCTATCATATATCTGCAAATACAAGCTGTAAAGACTCACAAAAGAGTTTATCATAATGCATTTCAACCAAACCCAACTTTTTTTTTTTACTTAATCAGAAATTAACTCTACACACATACTCTCTCTTCAACATATATATCTTTCAGCTCTTAAAGCCTACACAACTCCCTATAATCATTAAAGATGTCTGCATGAAAAACATGCCTGCCGGGTGGGCAGAGAAGCGGAGCTGTGCCTGAATCAGCCCAGGCATGCGTTAAAACAAAGTGGCCTCTCCTTCAGAGCACATAGCAACACACACAAACACACCCATACACACATTTTTGCACCACTGAAAACGCCCCCCCCCCTTTTTTTTTTTTCTTTTCTCTGGTACACACACTGTCTCATAGAAACATGAATACACAAATTAGAAGACTAGAGGACACGTATCTCTATCCTGTTCAAACAGTTACTGGACTCATCCTCTGTATGCATGCACACACAACTCCCTCTCTCAAGCATGGTCGGTATGAGGGCAGCATACTAAAGAAGAAAAAGCTGCCTGGCTGACTCAGAGGAGAGCAACAATGCAAGATTAACAGGGAAACAACAATCTCCTGCATATTGGAAACTGGTTTATTTCCTAAAAATAGTTGTATTGGTGTGTATGCTTTTTTTTTTTTTTTTGAGCAAATTATTATATTATGTCAAGAGTTGTAAGAAAAGGTCAATAATTTTCCCCATGTGGTACTGTCTGTTTGTATAAATTTGCATCCATTATAAGTAAGTTTGATTAAAGCATCTCTGTCCTCCTCTGGCACAACATAGGAATGGTTGAGTCTGATCATGTGACCAAACAGCTCCAAAACACTTTGACCTTCACTGTCATCACTCACACCTGCCTCAGTAATGGCACACAACCATTGTAATTATGCACGCCGACCATGACTTAAAGGTTTATCCGGGTGCAGCAGACGAGCAGAACATGGCATTAATCAGGAGCTGCTGTTAGCCAAGTTTAAGTAGGGATTAGTGAGTGACCTCACCAAAAATCCCAGGCACCAAAAAAGACAGAGACAACTCACCCAGAATCATGCTGTGTATGTTTGTGCTGCCTTTGGTGTCCCCTGGGGCTGGCAGGTGTTCCCCCACTGCTTGAGTCTCTCTTGCTTTTGCTGAGAGACAACAAGAGCTCCAAAAAAATTCAGTCGCCCCCCCGTCCTTCCACTCTCCAGAGAAAGGCAACTCAGAGAGCCAGTGCTGGATGTGAGGACAGACCGCTGCTGCTGCTGCTGCTGCTGCTGCTGCTGCACATGTTGTCCCTTGCGCCTGCCCTCTCCAGGTGAAAAAACTGTGTGTGTGTGGAGGAGAGAGAGCGTGGGTGTGCGTGTGGATACGTTGTGCGTGGAGGGGGAGGAGGGAGGTCCAGTCTTTCTGCAGCGGTT
This sequence comes from Jordanella pulchra, assembly GCA_034780135.1. Taxonomy (NCBI): domain Eukaryota; kingdom Metazoa; phylum Chordata; class Actinopteri; order Cyprinodontiformes; family Cyprinodontidae; genus Jordanella; species Jordanella pulchra. Next base: position 4,156 of record JAUZNJ010040474.1, on the reverse strand, counting down.
GCTCAGGTATGCCTGAGGACAATGTGTGGAGCAGAGGACAGTGAAGGGGAGAACGAGACAGGAGAATGCGGGGAGGTTGAGCCTAAAATGTGACAGCCAATCACATGGGGGAGTGCTACAGTCAGGATCTTCTACTTCAAGGCAGCCAGAAGGAAATGCAGTAGTCTCCAGTAAACAGCTGACAAGCACTTTCCTTTCATCTGAACCATTTCACAGGAGGCTTCAAAAAGAAGAAAAAACTGGGGAACATCCTCAATGCTGTGTAAAGTCAGCACCTTCTTTGGTCTCTCACTGAAAGATACACACACTCTCTTCTCCTGGTCTCACTTTCTCTCTGTTCCTTGCTTTTGGGGTTGGATAAAACCTAAAGGCACCTTACATGTCTTTGCTCTGATTGGTGGCACACTTGGCCAATGGGAGGGGTGGCAGACACTTGTCATCATGCAGAGTGGTAGTCATGAAGGAGAGACAGAGCTTGACTGAAAATGCTATTGCTCCCTCATTTTTCCCCATCTACCTCCCCATGAGCCTGGTTTCCCACATCTGTTTACTGCACCTATTGTTGTTGTTTACCAAGCTGTCCCTCTCCTGCCCCCTCGCTCCTCAGTCCTTTGACTCCACACCTATGTGGTCTTTTTAAAGGATTAACCTTTATGTCCTTCTCTCCTTCCATTTCGTGACCCTTTGAAGCAAAGTTGGACTCTTTATCAACGTCTGAGCTTTCGTCAGAGGGATTGGAATTTCAGCCTGGGAGAGCGGTAGGGAAGAGAGAAGCGTCGAGGGGGCTGCCAGGCAAAAAAAAAGAAAAAGTCGAGATGAAATGGGAAGCGACAGAGCAGAGGAAGCAAAAAAAAGGAGGGGTAGAGATTAAACTAAACACAAACTGACAGAGGGATGAAGAGACATGGAGTGACAAGGAAAGACGACCAGAAGGAAATGCAGGCAAAGAGAAAGAGAAGCTGTCAGATCCTGGAGAGAATTAAACAGGACTACAGCAATTCAGCCACTAATTGAGAAGGAGATTCAGAGACAGCTGTTCATGGTTCAGTTATAAGAAGCCACTCAGAAGAATGTCCTTTGTCATGTCCCTTCACTGCATATGCCTTCCAGTTTCCCCTTTATGAAGGAGAAATCAAAGGGCAGCCTGGGAGAGACTTTTTCTAAAATCACACATAGCTCTGACTATAGAGAAGCTTTAGAGAAGGCATAACAAAACTAAAAAAAAAACAAACTAATCCCCTTGGGCAGACCTGCTTGCAAACACAACAGATATAACCACGTGAGCCAGGAGCGACAGCAAAAAGCTGTGTGATGTTGATGGAGTCTCTCTCTGCCCTTCCTTCTGCTTTTTATTTTCTAACTGTACTCTCCACTGCCATTCTCACGCTCTCAGACTGAGGCTGTGAGTCAAAGGAGGTTGGAGTGAATACTAAGGAGGGAGGCTGACATCTCCGGTACATCTCTGTGAAGAAGCTCTGAACTAGAAAGACTTTATTGCAACTTGTACAGGTAGTTGTACCCCTGAAACTTGTTCACATTTTAAAATGTTACAACCATAAGTCTTAGTGCATTTCATTTCATTTGTATGGGATAGACCACCAAAAGTATTGTCTTGCTTTAAACTGGAAAGAAAGCTATGAAATTAGATTTATAGTATGGAATTTAGTGTATCCAGACCACTTTATTTTGCTGGCCCTACTTGGATCCTGTTAAACAAATTCCCTTTGGAAATCAATTAATCACCCAATACCAGACCCAGTAGTCTGCCAGTATATACTTAATTATGGTATCAACCCAGCTGTTCTTTGGGAGTCTTGGATGTTTGTTACAGACAGAACATAAAATAACTGCAAATGTGATAGGATATGGCCACCCACCTATATTGAAAGACTATACTAGAACTGTACTGAGAAGGGAAGCAGTTAAAAGACGTGGTTACTCTGGAGGAACTGCACACATTTATAGCTCAGGTAAGAGAAAATAAAGTGTAAGTATTAATTAAGTACATCACATATCAAGTATTTAGAGCTTTCTCAATAAGATGTTTTGCAAAAATAACTTTTTAAAAGACTCCATAAGCCCATCCCCTCACCATCACCAGATGTTTAAATTTGATGCATTTTTGGGTTGATAAAAAACATGTATCTACTTGAAAGCTATGATGTCAAAGCCAGAAATCTGAGTTAGCCACAAATTCAATTTCCATTTGAACCCTGGAAATTACAAGCAAGGAATAAATCTACAACATGCAACATAGCCCCTGATGAGTGACAGAATATTGATGAGACAGTATTGATATATTTATTGACAATAATAAATATTGACAATATTGATATATTTCAGTGACCTGAAATATAAAATCAGGCCTACTATGGAATTGTTTAAGCCAGAGTTTATTCGTGAACTAGCTTAGCCAATGCAATTTAAAATCTAAATCTTATAAAGACTCTGTGGCAAGACTTAAGAATAGATGTTTACCAACTATACATCTAGTATAGCTGAGCTTGAGCTATATATGTTGCAAAGAAAAATGCGCAAGGCTCTTAGAGGCATTCCTTGCATGTATTTTTGCAGCAAAATAGGAAAATCACTCAGGTTGACAGAATGCAAATGAGTGCAATACATTTTTAATTAAAAAACATTTTGAAAACCACACATCACCTTCTGTTGGTCCTATACACAAAACCCTAGTTATTTAACAATGCATGGCTGTAGCATGACAAAAATGGGAAAAAAAAACTTTTTGATAATTTTGTAAGACAATGTTGGCATTTGCAGGTACACACAGTAGAACGTTAATACCACAAACCCAAACTTCCATTTCTTACAAATTGTGTAAAATCCAGAATCAAAAAGCGCCTGCATGTAAACACAACCTTTACCTTTACACAACTATCACCTAAATTCAAAAAAACAAAAAAAACAAAACAACACATCGATAAAATTCCACAGCCTCATTCAGGGCTGCCAAGCAGGTATTTTATTGATCCAGGAACAAAGAGGTTAGTAAAATTAATTCAGGGCTTGGATTAACCACAAATCTAAAGGCTGTCCTGCAGGAATTCACCAGCGAGTCGCACAACAAGCAAGTGGAAAAAAGGTTATCATTAAAAATGTACAAAAAAAATAATAAAAGAAAAAGCGTGCATAAAAAATGTGTGTGGATGTTTCTTTTTAATGTGTGATTCAAAATATGTGTGTTTGGAGAGAGATAAATACAGCTGAGATAGGGTTTCTTCATTAGTTGTGTTGGTATCAATAATTCAGAGCTGGTCCTTGTTGGCGTTCAATGGGCCGAGGGCTAATGTGCTGTCAGGCCAACAGGGGCCCAGGGCTGAGCACCACTTTAATGGATGTCATGATGAGAGGGTGAAATTGGAGCGTGGATATCCTGTATCATTCATAGGCAAGAGGAAAGGGTGAGGAGAATGCACGGGAGGAAAGTCAAAGGACATGAGAGGAGTGATGGTCACTGGGGATGGGACAGATGGCATCACTGGACAGGTAGGTGAGTGGGAAGGTTAAAGATGAATTAGCAAAGCTGTGGGAATTTACACCACGAGGTCACTTAATTAGCAGGTTAAGACGATGTACTACAGAGGGTTAAGGGGGACCAAATGAAATAAATAAATGCACAATTAAATAATAAAATGTAAAATGACATATAATCATATCACTGCATTTACCATCAATAATAACTTGTTTACCTAATGCATCATTAAACAATTAAATGTCGCATTAAATAGGGATGTATGACAAGGGATATATAGGCTGGAATTGCGCACTCTGATGTGCTGTAAATACACTGCAACACATTTTTGATGTTATTTCCACTGTTTCAGTGATAATTTTGACTTTTGAGTAAAAGGAATCTAGGAAGAAGTTGTCTTGTCTTAAGAATCTGCCAATCAGATGTCAGGGTTTATATGAAACAGGCCCAAGTTCTGCCCACTTAGTTTGATGGATGAAGTTGACAATTTAAATAATTTCATAATGTCTGCTGAACAGAAATTATTAAACTATTAATTAAACTATTAATGAAAATTAATATACAGTGGAAATAATGGAATATTAAAGTGAAAGAAACAATTTCTTTAAATGCTTATTATTAATCTCATAATTTGAAAGGTATATTTATTTTTTATAAAGTGGAGCG
>JAUZNJ010040473.1:0-10362 GCA_034780135.1 Jordanella pulchra | reverse complement strand
ACACATCACCCCGTCCATGTCAGTAGAAATAAACAGCAGGGTGTTCTCCTTATTGACATCTGATGTGTTTCCAAAGTGTTCCTTTAATATATATATAAATACATATATATATATATACAGAGAAAGAGAACGAGTTATATGTGTATATATTTATACTTGTATTATTTTGTGTGGTTTGTTGTACATATAACAATGTTTGTATATCTGAAGTATGTAGCAAAAGTAATTTCCCTCTGGGATTATTAAAGCATTTCTGATTCTGACATAGAAAAGTAAAATACAAGCACTGATCTATAAAAACCTTCTATGCTTGAAAAGCTAGCAGTAAACTAGCTCCACAGGCGGCTCTGTTAAACAGATGAACTCTGAGCCAGTTTTTATATCAGACGTGAAAGAGAGAAGGTCCAGTTAGTTCCATTAAAGACTGAGCCTATAGCTGTCTAGGAGAGAAACAGGATGAATCACTGGAAAACAGGCCCAGCTCTGTCATTTATAATTTAAGGTGTATGTGGCAGCAGGATGGAGTTACAGCCAGTCAGGAAGAGACAAGATGAAGCTACTATCATTTCAGGAATAAACCACTATTTCAATAAAAGAAAGAAAAAGCAAAGCTCCTCCCAATGATATTAAGCTACTCCTGTAATTCCTACAGTATTATTTAATTATAGAGATCAGAAGGTTTATAAAAGGATTTCCCAACATATGATCCATGTTGGAGCTTTGGAGGCCTGTTTGGGTCTTTAGTCCGGTTTCTCTGCCTCTTTGCTCCAAGGTTCTGATAAAGGAACAAAGCAAACTGACTGGTAACAGGATGCGGAAGCTGTTTAGTGCTGAGGTGTCCCAACTCTTGGCTTTCTGTCCGTTTGATTGTGTGTTTTAAGTGTACTACAGTCAATATTTGATCGACTGGGCTTGGTTATGATCTCTACCAGTAATGTTCAACATTCGTCAGCCGTCCCGCCTTGCTAACACGGATCTGAGGCTGTGTGTGTGTGAGCTCTTTAAACTACAGAGGCTGCAACGTTAGGTTGCATTAGACTAAATAATGATTTAAAATTGTATTTTATTTCCACTCAATCATGGACAGAGACAAAGCAGGTTGTTCTGGTGCCGATCGGACCCAAGCTGGCTGCACCTGCAGGGTTCATCCTGTTGCTTTTATCTTTGTCATCTCCTGAATAAACTCACTGGCTCCATATGTATATTATTATTATTGAAAAACAGTTTGCACAAACATTGCAGCCGACTGGAAACACTGAACAGAATCTGAAGACTCTCATTCTACGATGAGAAAGATGCTAAAACTATGGAAAGTATTTAATGTTCTGAGAAAAACGTCCCAGAGAAACACAGACTCTGCAGGCCTGAGATGGTTCAAACTTAAAAGGACTGAGAGGAGATTTTAGAAATGTTTGGAGGACAAACAGTCAGCAGGTGTATGTACAAAGCTTTTCATAGCCGGTGTCTCTGGGAGGCATGAGACCAACTTCCTGTTGGTTCATTGAACAGCAGAAACCAAACATCAAACCATCAAAGATCCTGTAGCTTTAAAAAAAAGCTCTGAGATCTCAGGCAGATCTAGGAACAGCTCAGATGCAGCATCATAGAGCCCTCTGGTCTCACAAATCAGTCAAACCCAAAAAGGAGGATTGAGGTGTTTGTTTCCAGATTCTTGATAAGCAGTTAGTTGTAACCGTTAAACTTTCCTTCAGGGCTTCACTAGTGGCCCTAAATAAACGTTTCAATGTTCTAAACAGAGCCATCTAGTGGCCAGTCAGAGTCATGACATGCAGCTTAGAGAGCTGCACGGTTGAAGGAGAAATATGAAATCTTTTTATCATTAAATTCATAAATACTTGACCAGCTGGTGTCGTTTAATTTCCTGGTTTTCTTTTCTTAGGTCCTGCTCTTATAAAACTCTGATGTTGCTGCATAGGAGCAGATCTGATCAATAACTGGTCCATTAATGTTGCAGAACATCAAGTCATTTTACTTGGTTCTGGACACAGACCTGCTGATGACCTCAGGAGAGGTTTTTGAATGGAGCCCCTTTATTATATCCTAGTCCCCACAGCTGCACAGTACAAACATTCAACGGATTTTACTTTCAAATATTGAGTCATTTAACAGCCAGCAGCGTTTACTCTCTGCTTCCAGAAAGCTCCGTGTGGCTGCTGGTTTCCTCTCCACCCAGCAGCACCAGACTCCATCCCATCCAGTGAGTCTAGTCTTAACCGGATGACTGGAGTCTGCTGCTGCTGGTTGGAAAGGAAACCAGCAGCGACACGGAGCTTTCTGGAAGCAGCCCTGCTCTATGGAGTCGATTAGCTGCCAGTCTCTGAGGAGTAAAGACCAAATGAAACAGATCAGCTCTAACTGGACGTCCTGGTTTTCAACAACCACCAGTGAGGCACAGCTGAGCCTCACTGGTTTAATTATTATTTTCCAGGTGGAGTAAAAACACACTTTGTTCTCCATAGTGGAGCTACTGATTCTATCAGTTTAATCCCAGCAGCTACTGTAAACATGTAGTTTCCTTGATCTGAACGAGTCCTCTGATGCTGAAAGCAACAGTATTTATACACTAAGCTGTTATAAGGTCTGCAAACTAATTAATGAACGTTTCACCATTTTACAGTCTGGTCTTTTATCTTCTCAGCATCAAAACATTACAGAAGAAAAACAAACAAGTTGTCTCTGGATTCAACAGTCTATAATCTGAGGGTCAATAAAAAACATTTCTTCATTTCATGAATGCAGACGTTGAAGATGATATATATATAATAAATATACATCATATATATATCTGAATGTGTCGTCATAGCAACATTTTCCAGAGGCCTGTATCAAAAAAAGGACCAGGGAGCAACATTTAACATTACATTCATAAAGTCCCACAAGAGACGAAAAAAAAAGAAAAAATGCTGTTTTCACAGAAAACGCGTCATCGGTGACCCACAGACGGACACATCCTCGCTAACACTGACCACAGAAACCCTTCCTGGGTCACATGAGTCCCAGGCAACGGCCGCAGTTACGACGCCATGATTGTCACATTGAGGACACCGACCGACCCGAGCAGAAAAGCGCACGGCGGCGCCGGATGCGACTCGGACCAGGAGGAAGAGAATCACATTTGGCACAAACTCGGACCAGGAGCAACGCTGTGTGATGCTGATGGGAAGCAGCCGCCGCTCATGTGGATCCAGCGGGTCTCAGAGGAGCGGCGGCCTCTAGTGGCCGTGCTGGTTGGCGGGGTGGTTGGGCGGCAGCGGGGGGCCGTTGACGCCGGGGTGGTAGAAAGCACAGTTGCTCTCGTACCTGCAGCTGCCCTTCATCATGAAGTGGCGACAGATGGGCCTCTTGGACATGTCTGCGAGCAGAAGAGACGTTTCAGAGACGGCGCTGAGAAGCAGCGACCAGCAGCAGCACCGCCCACCTACCGTTCATGTTGCTGTGTCCCCCTCTGGGCCCCCCTCGGCCCCGGCCTCTGAAGCCCATGTCCCCTCCCCGGCCCCTCCCCCCTCGGTGGAAGTGCCCCCCTCGGGGAGGGCCCCCCCTCATGGCGTCGTCTCCCCAGTAGTTCCCGTTCTCTCCTCCTCTCCCCGGGCCCGGTCGGGGCCCCATCATGCGGGGGCCTCCGGCGTTGTTGAAAGGCGGGCCATGGTTGTGGGGGGGCGGGGGGTGGTTGAAGCGAGGCCCCCCCGGCGAGCTGTTGGGTGGGTAGCCGCCGTTCATGGGCATCTGCATGTGCATGTTGTTGATGTTGTTGCCGGGCGGCCCGTGGCCCAGCAGCCCCTGGTTGACTGAGGAGGAGGAGGAGGAGGAAGGTTAGGCTGGGTGGGGGTGGGGGGTGGAGGAGGAGGAGGCGTGTTTACCTGGGGGGGGTCCGCTCTGGCTCTGGTTCTGGTTCTGCTGCAGGGAACCCAGCAGCTGTTTGATCTTGTGGGAAAAGTCGGGCTGCTTGATGAGCTCCTCGGTCGACTGGCTGCCAGAAGCTCCCTGAGGACAGAAACCCGTTTAGCTCCAACACAGCCGGCCCGCCTTACCTGATGACATCATCGCGCCCCGCCCCTACCATGATGGACGTCAGGAGCTCCTGGACGTTGACCACCGGCGCCGCGGGGTTCTGGGCGGCGCCGGAGGCCTGCGGGCTGCGGCCGCTGCCGCTCAGGTTCATGAGGTTGGCCAGAACCGGCGGCAGCTTGGAGCTTTCCGTCTGATGCGCCGAGGAGTCCGCGGGCTCGCCGTAGCCGTCGTCCTCCATGGACGAGTCCTGCAGGGAGAGAAGAGCGGCGGCTCAGAGGACCAGGCGGCGGAGCGCCGGCATCAGCCAGAGGTTCTGTTTGCTCACCTCGTCCAGCGGGATGAGGCGGGGGGGCATGGGTTCGTAGGGTTCTGGGTCCGGCTCATGAGGACTGTCCGGTACGCTGAGGAACACAAAGAACAGCAGCTCTTCACCATGAACAGCGAGCGGCGGCCATGTTGTGGAGGGAACTGGCAGACACACCCACCTCTCCTTGCTGAGGAAGATCTCCTGCAGGATGCCCATCTCCCGCTCCCTCTGGGTGTGCCTCTCCGTGCTGTTGGCTCCCGGCGTCACCAGGCTGCCCACCAGAGTCAGGGGCCTCGGCGGCGTCCAGGGGACCCGTTCCTCCATGGCGTCGTGAGAAAGCCGCCGAGCCATCTCAAAGGTCTGCCTGTCCATCATCAGCTCCCTTTTCGCCGCTTCGCCAAAGTCCTTGATCTTGTTGACGTTGACTGTAAGACAAAAGTCGTGCCGTCAGACGCCGCTGGACGCCGCTCCTCGGGCTGACTTCCTGTTTCCTCACCTCTCTCCGTCTCATCCAAATCAAAATAGAAGTAGTGTTTGAGCTGCTCCTCCTCGGCCCAGTGGACAGTTTTCTTCTTCTTGCCCTTCTTGGTCAGACCTTCTTCTTCTGGCCGCGGTTCTGCCAAAGCGTTGGGTTTCTCCGCTGCCACAGCATCAGACGCAGCTTAATGTGGCGAACGGCTTCACTGCCGCCTGCTTTAATCAGATCTGCGTGTTTGGGGGCCTTACTGTTGTCGGACGCCTCCGGGTCCTCGGCAGGAATCGGGGTCAGAGGTTGCTCCGGTTCCTGGTTCTCATCGGCCGGAGCGGACGAGGCGGCGGCCTCCGGCGAAGGCGGCCTGGCTGCGGACGGCGAGTAACCGGCTGGTTTGCTGTCGAACGGGTTCACCTGAGGACAGGAGGGGAGGGGTCAGTGGCTGGAGGTCTGAGTACCGAACGCAGAGCAGGAAGTGGGCGAGGCGGCTCGCTACCTTGGCCGACGTCGGCGAGACGGCTTTAGAGTTTGCGGGAGCAGAAGCTCCGAGAGGTTTCTTCTTCTTGATCCTCTCAGGAATCGGCGCCGAGTTCAGGGCGTCCAGGAAGCCGGTAGCTTCCATGGCTGCAACAGAGAAAGTCGTCGTATCAAACCGCGGCTGCAACAGTTTCTGCTTCCTGAGCTCAGACACTCACGCTGGGCAGGAATGATCTTCACTTTGATCTCTTTGGTGGCGTTTGAGGGAGTATTCAGAGGTTTGTACTTCTTCTCTAGAGGCGGAGCGTCAGAGGGTCCAGAGCTGAGGAGAAAACCCACAGCGATCAGAACCAGAACCAGCAGCCTGACGGGTCAACAGTAAGGACGGCGCCTCACCTGGGCCTCTTCAGCAGCGGCGGCTTAATGATGTATTTCTCGCCGAGGAGAGGGGCAGACGGCGTCTTTTTGGGAGGCGTCGGGTTGGAAGCCTCCATTTCCAGGCCTGTGCAGCAAAGACAGGAAGACAACAATCAGCAGCTGCTCAGATAACGGAGGCGGCGTGCGGCGGCTGCTGAGGCTACCGATGGAACGGATCTTCGTGTGGCTCGGAGCGTGAGCCTTGGATTTCTCCTTCTTCCTCCCCTCGTCTCCGCTCTTCTCCTTCACATCCCTCAGCGGCGCTTTGCTCTCTTCTTTCTTCTTCTTTTTATCTAAAAGACACGGGAGGAAAAGGAATCGTTAAAAGGCCGAGCTGTGATGTGGACCAGAACAGTAAAAACACGGCGGTCCGTACCAGCAGGCGAGCTGCTGCTGGAGACACTCTGGGAGCGGATGGTGGCCATCCAGCCATCCACCAGGACGGCCGCCAGCTTCCTCAGCTCTACAGACAAACAGCCACAAACTGTCAAAGCTGCAACACAAACCAGCATCCATGTTGCTTTCTGTCCTAAACTCACCTTCAGTTTCTGCACTTTTGCTCAGCTGCTTCACAAGTTTGGCCGTGTTGTTCTGAGGAAACAATCAGTGGGTGAAGTTTACCAACTGGACTCTAACCCAGAGTGGGAGTGGATCTGCAGGATCTACCTGTTTGAGGTGGTCCACTTTGAGTGGCAGCTTCTGCAGCGTGAGCAGGATGAGCTGCAGCAGCGGGCTGTTGTTGGTGCTCTTGGAGTAGGTGAGCCAGGAGTTGAGCAGCCGGTAGCCTCCGACTCTGATGAACCTGGACGAGGGAACAGCTGGTTTCTAACCTGTTTCACCAGAGGAGCTGCTTCCAAACGGCTCATGCTACATTAGAAGACCCACCTGTTGAGAATATCGTGAGACTTTGTCTGCAGCAGCACGTTCAGGTACATACACCTGCTGACCATCTTGGACGAAGCTTTCATCAAGCTGGGAAAGAAAAAAAAAAAAGAGTTGATGGTTTGACAACAGAGGGAGGCGTGGCCATCAGAGGGCAGCGTCTCACCTGAACACCTTGGGGACGCCTTCCAGACTGCGCAGCTCTCCATCCTTTCCCAGCAGGGCCTCCACGCCCTTCAGAATCTCCCTGGGGTCCACGGGTCCCTTGGCCATGTCTAAAACACACACTTCACACCATCAATATAGAGGCGGACGGGTGACAGGGAGGAAACACGCTCCTAGGCTGCGTCCTGGAGGGAAGAACACGCCTCAGCGGCTACGCCAACATGTCTGCACCAGGACACCGGGTTCTGGTCCTCGTGCCCCCCCACCCACAGGTTGATTTGAAACCGCCGGCGGTTAACAACACGACGTGTTTATGAGAACGACTCCACGACTCAACATCCAACAGAAACAGGTTCATATTGATGAGCTTTTATTCAACTATTCGTGTTGTTCCTCATGTGGACCCCTCCAGCTAAACGAAGCTAACGGCGACCGATCCAGAACAGCTGCTCTCAGATCAGCCCTGAATGTGGTGATTAGGGTGATGGATATGAGGTTTTCCAACCTCAGAGACCTGCTGCTCTTTATCAGTGAGTCGATAATCATACGGGGCTGGATGCTATAAAAACAATCCATTAACAGGATGAAAAGCTGACAACAAACTCAACCAATAATCACCAACTTGAGCATTGACTCCAACAGAAGCCTAGCTAAACAAGCCATAATTATCTTTATACATATAAAATATATAAAGTGTGCAAACATTTAGCCCCTCCCAGGTCATCAACGGACAGTTTCAGCTTCACTTGATGTTAATTCTGAGTAAAATGTCCTTTAAGGAACCGTTTGGCAAACAATTCATTGTCGATTCATTGAAAAAAGATTCATTAAATTAGTCAAATCTTCTGAGATAAAATGAAATCTTAACCTTGAACTGCTGGGGTGTGAATACTTTTGTGTTATATTCCTGTTTGTGCCAAAAGTTTTCAATGTTTGTTTTTCACTGAAACACTGCATGACTCAAAAGGTTCTCATTCACATTTTATGCAACAGGAAGGTTTTATTTTAGTTGGTTGTGACTTTCAAACCATGCAAGTATCGGATTGTTCTTAACGTCTCGCCTGCAGACCAGAAATGAAAAGGTCCCATCAGACTGATCAGGTCTAACCAGTTACTGAATCACACCTGCACCACACTGCCAGTACCCTGAACACCTGTCACACAGATGCAGACACACATGACCCTGGTATGGGGGGGTGTTATGAGGCGTTGCTGCAGATCATGAGGTGGACCTGATGAGCCTGATTAGTCTGCTAACATGAGGTTAAAACACAGTCACATCACTACATTTAGCAGCTCCTCCTATCCTGGTCCCTCCCAGCTACAGCGGGGGGGGTACAGGCGGACCCGCCCCCCCCAGCCCAGGCTGCGTCAGTCCTCCACCAACAATGGGTCTCTGAAAACACGGACGGCCAAACACAGCAGTCTCTGCTCGCTCCCAAAACCTCACACGTGAAAATCTTCATCCGGAAAGCTCGCGCAGACGTCCGTGGACGGAAAGCCACTAGTGACCGATCCATGTTTGTGCTGGGCCACCATCCTGCAATCTTTATCCACAGATTGCCGACTACACCATGCAGTGTCCATGTCCTACATTACCGACCAGTGCTGTCCTTTACCCCAGACTCACGCAATCTTTATGTGCAGATTGCGCTAGTTTCCATCATCTGAAGACGACGATTATATTGAATTAAATCAAATGTCCGAATTCGTGTTTTTCCCTCCATGCTCGGGGCAATCTTTATAAACAGATTGCTTATGAAAATATCCTGTTTTCACTTTTTATTTGAACAATTTGTCCATCCTGTCTCACACACAAAGGAACGGCGCACTGCCAGCCCGTCCTCTTTAGTGTGTGAGCTCATTCTATCAGGATTTATGCTACACGAGCTGCTAGCTAGCTACCGACAGCTAGCCGTAACCTACAACAATCTCATTGGATTTAATTCAACTTCAAAAATCAACTTACTATTGATACAATAGATCCTCAGCGTCTCGGCTATATTATGATGTACTTTTTCAAGCACTTATAGCTCATAATTCATTTATATGTCGTCAACCTTCATGGTTTTAATTATCATCAGAGAGACTTCTTATGGACTGGGCTGTGCTAGCTAAACGCTAGCCTTTTCTTCTGGACCAACTGGAGGCAAAAATAGTAATCAAATGTCCATTACTTGAAGGGAAAAAAATGAAATTGAGAAGAGCTGTTTGAAGTCCTTCGACGGTTCAGTCTTCGGCAAAGCAAATTCAAACCTGCAGAAATACAGAAAAGACAGAAATTCACTTTCAACTGACTGGTAACCATCCCCATCCTTCTTTATCGTTAGGAAATTTTATTTTGATCATCAGAAAGCACCGTAGTTAAAAACTGCTGACGATTTTCGTCCCCCATATTTTACTGTCTTTACTTACCTTTGACCAAATCCGGGAATGAGCTCGGAAGGGAGGGACTTGCTTTATATACTACATGACGTTTTTTACGTCACGACCAATGACTTTTACCGAAACTAGAGAAAACAAAATGGTGGAACCCCCGACCTTGCCTCTTAAATGAAAGACGTAATGGCGTATGTCGTATTGGAGAGACGAAATCTTCATTAAGGCAATTCTAAAATAGATTAAACACGCCGATTTTGTATTTACCCTGTAGAAAATAAGACGATTATTATATTTTGAGTCTTGAATCAAGGTTTTTAGCAGTATATCAATAGGAAATTTCGATTATAATGTTTTTTCAAAATGGCGACTCGTTTGGTTGTCACATGCTTAAGTCACAACGAACATGGGTGGGGGGGTATCTGATATCTTTTGAACCTTCTCTTAGGAGCATTTTAATTAAAAAAATGACAAGTATTGCTGGTTTCAATAGCGATTTGCTTGTGATGCACATTAGTGCATATCAATTAATAGCAGCATTTAAAGTATATTTTCAGTTGAGATTAATAAACTGTCATCACCACATAGAAGCTATTATGTAAGCAAACTTAAAATAATAAAAAAAACAATATACTCTGTTGGTACAATAAAGTAGCATACAGCTTAAATGAAGGTAAAGTCTCTATAAAAACGCTAACACGAAAAGCTGAGAAGAAATTAATTAGCATTCACCAAACCATTTATTTGTTGCTTTTTTATTTATTTATTTTTAAAGTATTTCTTCTATACATTTTACCTATTAGTTCCAAACAGTAACAAACAATATCCATAACATATTTATGCATAACAGAATGAAATTGAAACTCAGGAGTATTACCTGAACTCTGTATTCAATATTGAGTGTGTCTATAAATCTTAGTCAACCTTAAACTAATCAAAACTGTTCAGGGGTTTTTCACATTTCATCTTGATGTTTTCTGTCAAACCAGTGTGACCACTATTTGTAAAAACCTGAAGGAGTTTCTTCATGTTAATAAGAAATATTCCTTGTGCACCTTGCCACATATATATCACCTATTTTGTCCGTAAATCTTAAAGAAATTATCATGTTAAATTCCTCCTCCTCACATATTAGGCCTTAAATAATCGGGCTCCATTTCGCTCTCAGTCTGCAGGTTTACTAGTGGTTCCTAGAGTTTCTAAAGTAGAATGGGAGGCAGATCTTTCAGCTATC
>JAUZNJ010040472.1:0-10362 GCA_034780135.1 Jordanella pulchra | reverse complement strand
CGGTAGTCCTTGGCAGTGACGCGCCCATCTAGCACAAGTATGGGGCCAAGGGAATGCCATGATATGGCAGCCCAAACTATCACTGGTCCACCCCCATGCTTCACGCTGGGCATGCAACAGTCTGGGTATTACGCTTCTTTTGGGCTTCTCAACACCGTAACTCCCCCGGATGTGAGGAAAACAGTAAAGGTGGACTCATCAGAGTACAATACATGTTTCACATTGTCCACAGCCAAAGATTTGCGCTCCTTGCACCATTGAAACCGACTTTTGGCATTTGCACGAGTGACCAAAGTTTTGGCTATAGCAGCCCAGCCGTGTATATTGACCCTGTGGAGCTCCCAACGGACAGTTTTGGTGGAAAGAGGAGAGTTGAGGTGCACATTTAATTCTGCCGTGATTTGGGCAGCCGTGGTTTTATGTTTTTTGAACATCCCTTTCAGACAGCCTCCTCTTGCGTCCACGGTTAATCCTGTTGGATATGGTTCATCTTTCTTGGTGATATGCTGACATTACCCTGGATACCATGGCTCTTGATACATCACAAAGACTTGCTGCCTTGGTCACAGATTTGCCAGCAAGACGTACATCAACAATTTGTTTTCTTTTGAACTCTGGTATGTCACCCATAATGTTGTGTGCATTGCAATATTTTGAGCAAAACTGTGCTCTCACCCTGCTAATTGGACCTTCACACTCTGCTCTTATTCAATGTGCAATTAATGAAGATTGGCCACCAGGCTGGTCCAGTTTAGTCATGAAACCGCCCACACTAAAATGAGGGGTGTTTCAGTTTCATTGTCCAACTCCTGTATATGTCCCGAGATATCAGGCCACAGGCTTCTTTTATATACCCCTAGGTGATACGTTAGCTTAAGTTTTTCTTTTTTTTAATTCTTAATATGGGGTTTAAATCCATTTATAGATAGATTTGCACATCTCTCCTAAATAAGCTGTTGTATTCTTTGGTACATTGACCAAAAAAACTAAAAAATGTGAGAACGTAAGAAAAAAAAAACAATCAAAAGATTATTAACAATATTTATAAGTATAGAATTGATTTAAATAAGTTACAAACTTGTTATGTGGAGATCAATGTTTAATATGAGCATGATGGTACATTCCAAATCCTTTCTCAAACGTTAAAACTAAATGGGGCACAGCAGGAAAGGGTGCTTATGATTATGATTACTGCCAATGTGTCTACTCTGTTTTGGAATCAATTGCTATTGTTGTCTATAAATGATAATCTAATTAACCAATTTGTGACAGGCATGTCCTCTTGCACTTAAGCCTCATAAATGTGTATGTGTAGCTGTGTGGTACACAGTGGTCATTGTACTGTAAGCAGGTGTCGGCATGCCTTGTCAGATATTTTATATGCCCAAACAGGCTTAAATTTATACTACTTATGTTTTCCCCCGTGGCTGGTTATCTGAGTATTTAAAACAATAGAGTATAAATGGCATGTACAAATGTACAAATGTCATACAAGTTCATGATGTTTGCTTCACAGTTTTGACATTGAGACACTGTGATGATCCACAAGTGTACTGTGTATTTTTGAGTCATCAACAAGGTAAAGGACCTTTCTCAAACTTTCAGTTAAACTGTTCATATCATAAACCAAAGTTTATTTTACTGTCCAGTTCCCAAACCTTCTAAGAATTCCTGCCCTAAAAATGAGCAAATTTATTGAGTTTGTTTTTTTAACATTCTTCTGGGGTTCTCTTTTACTGACTTTCCCCTTTACCCTCTCCTTCATGTCCATTGGGACAATAGAATGAGGGTAAGTAATGGTCTGATACGTAGGCAGATAATAGTTGGATTTTCTAGATGGTTTTTTTAATTTCTACTTTAGCATTTTAACATTTAGGGAAGTCATGCAAGGTGAACAGGAAATATGCACAAGAATGTCAATGTATCTCAGTGCTAGTCTTTGTCTTATCATTAGCTTTTATTTTCCTGAACAGGATTTACTTAAAACTTTAAACCATTTTTAATGCATGAAGGTGGTAGGATTAGCATTTATTTAAAATTTTGTTAGATGTGAGAAATTGATCCATGAAAATAAAATTAAGGCTTTTTACTTCAGCTTTGAGGTGAGTAAGTATTTTGGCTTTCCCAGCCAATAGTTTTTGAGAAAAGACCATCATTTTGTAAAGATTTAGACATTTAGTCTTTGTTGCTCTCTAAATATCTGAAGTAACATTTTTTTCTTAATTAACACAAGAGACTTTTATCAAGACCCAGGATAATTACTCGTTTTGTTTATTGCTTGCATTTTTGGAGCATTTAATCAAGCAGTGGGAACTTGGTGCATTTATCTAATTGCAGTCTAAACTGCCATAACAAGTTTACAAAAAAATGGACTCCGAGGACAACAGCGAGCTTTCAGGATTATAATGATGCCTTCATCTCAGCAGCTATTTGTGTTCATTTTACAAAATTATAAAAAAATAAACTGACAGAAAATTCTGTTTGTTACTATTTTAATGAATAACAATTTTTCGTGCATTTCTATTTTAACACACACAGATACACACCATAAACACTGACACACACACACACACACACACACATATATATATTATTTTTATTTTTATTTTTTTTTTAAGATCAGTGAGTTTTTCCAGAAACTGACTTTCAGGTATAAGATTTTTCAGCTGCTCTTCTGCTCAGACTGTCAGACTACATCCAAACTTTTGCTTGAATGAACAATGAAGCATTAAAAGTCCAATTTCAATGTGGGACTAATATATGATTTGTTTCCATCTCAACAAAGGGAAAATATAAGGTGACATTTGAAACATAGGAATTTCTGTTGATGTCTGTATTTTCCTGAAAATGCTGTTGGAGTTATATAAGATGAAGTCAAGATCAAGTCCAGTTTTCCGCTTCTTTGTTTCATTTACATTTTGACAGGAGATATTGCGTGAACAAACAGAATGAAAATGGTTGTGTTTGGCTTTATGAGTGAAACAAAAACTGATAAGATGGGTTTCTATGGATACCCAGATGATCAGATCGTGGGTATGGTTGTACTGATCTAATATCTAGTGAAGGAAAAAAACAAAATAAACAGCGGGAATTTAAAAAGTGGTGACCTCCTCTTGTTTGTGTGGAATACAAACTTTTTATCAATAGATAAAGTTTTTATTTTATTATTTTGTTTTAGGGAGTTTTCCCCAATAAGATGGATCAAGAGTAAAAACAGCATGAACAAAATTTTGATTTATTGTTAGTCTACAACCCCACCAACATTACCACCACCAATAACATCTCCTATGGTTTCTCCTACTCTGGATATGTGGAGATTGTTAATTTTTTAAATCTCAATCCAAAATATGAGTCATATCATCAGCAGTGAGGCTGTGTTGTCCCACATAACCAGCAACATAAAGAAAGAAAAATCTCAGCCCACATTCTCAATGAACCCCTGGAGGGTGTCTTGCTCAGAGATGGATGGTCCTTTTGTAACACCATCCTTCTTGTTTGTCTTGGCACTGCGGGAAAGTGAGATGGGAAAAAGCCGTCTACGGCACTATTAATGTTTAATCATTTTGTTAGAGACTGGATTGGGTGGCGTCCGAAAAAACCCCAGACATTTTTCAGTTTGAAACTTGTTACTGTAATCTGCTAACGCTTTAATTAAAAACTGTACACTTTTACCCTATGTGACCAATGCATTAAAAAGAATATTAAAACTATAACATCCTCTTAACATTTTAGATAAACATGAGCCTGTTTTCTCAAAATGAAGTGTATGTTTAATTGGAATACTTTTTTTATATTGTCCCTCCTTTACCCTCCCCATACCCACAAAAAAGAAATCATAGCGCGAGAGCAGATGATGGAAATGCAATATACAAATGTGAGTCAGAATGAGTCACATACTGACTAAACCAGAATGACTCTTTTCCTGTAAGGCAGGTAATGTGCAAGGTCTTCAGAGAAAAGGGCATTGCATTAGATTTTGGCTGAATGCAGGCAGACATCTGTAATAAAAGATGTGAAAGGATGGCTACACTAAAAGTTACCCTGCATGAATCAGTGCATCACTTCAGATGAACTGTTACAGATGAATACACACACGAATATGTATGCAAAAGTAAAAGGTATTGGAGGATTTTTTTTTTTAAACAAATTTAGAAAATGTAACAAAAAGAAAAGCAGCTCTTCAGAGCTGAATGTCAGACAGCTTAATTTGCATTTGATGTAAATGCAGGTGCGAGCACTGACAGTGGGATGCAAAGCCTGTCATTTGTTATCCGTTGGGCCTTTTTTTTTAAATAGTCTGTTAAGTCTATTAGCATTCTGTTTGGGAAATTAGCCTGAGTGGATAACGTGCCATATTTGATTAGCGGAAAATTGTGTGTCTTTTCATAATAGCCACAAAAGGGCATGTTGAATAAAATTAAACAAATCCCTTCTTGTGTAGGTTGCTCTGATGTGAAACTATATTTAATTAAAACATGAAAACAGAGTCAATTGAAGCACATAAAACCTGTAGCACTGTGGCTGGGCAATCATGAGGAGAAGTATTCCAGAACAAATACACTTATAAGGCACACCTGGTAACGGGTTAGCTTATTACCTTCAAAACCACTTAAATAGATTGTGGCATTTGATCCACAGTGATTCCCTTGACATTTTCATATTGACATGATAATAGCACACAATTCCTGCAGATTTCTTTCAGCCACACATTTATAATTAATCTTCTGTTTCAGCACATTCCAAATCTGTTTTTTACATGTTTAAAAAAATTGTTGATCACTTTTGCAGCCCTTTGACATGAAACATTACCCTACTAGAAATAGCCATCGGTTTATAGGTATACATTGGTCATAACGAGATGGACAATGTCAGCAGTGATACTCATTTAGCGTCTGGTGTACAATGATCAGCTGGTAAACACAGACTCAAAGATTGCCCAGAAAATATCCCCCATACACTCCACAACATCAAACAACTGATAGGAGGGATTAATCAATGCTTAATATCCCTCACACCAAATTCCAACCATATCATTGGAATGTGTAAAATCAAGGCTGATTAAGCTGTGCAAAGGAGTTTAACAATTTGCACAGCTTTATCAGCCTTGATCTTTACCTCTTTTTACACATTCCAAAGATATGGTTTACATATAAATATAGTAATAAGTGTGCATAGCATTGATTCATGGCAAACAAGGTATCTGGATGTTTGCAGTTAACAATAGTATAATCAGCTAATTTTCCCGTTTTCTAAATTTCACCCTTCTCTATAACATTGGAACAGCTACCAATAATGTTGGAATCTCCTCTTTTTCTGTTTGCTACTGCTTCAAAAATCATCATCAAGGAAAGCCAACAAAACATAGCTCCACGTCCCACACCAGTGATAGAGATTAGTGATTGGGCCAAGTATGAGCATAAAAAACTGAAGGAAATACAATTTATTTCCAAAGAACCTTCCTTTCACAATGTGATCTGAATGCACTAGCTTCATTGTGTTTGAAGCCAATGTTGACATTTCTGAGCAGAAGAGTTTTTGTAAAAGTGAGTTATAAGTTAGGTTATGGTTTTCCACCTCATTGGAGCCAACTTCCAAAGGACTCAATCTTACAATCTCTGTGAATTTTGTAAACAACATAAAAAGAAAAGGTTAAAAATGCTTCTATGGATGTTCTGTAATCAGCCTGAATTTCTTGATATGTCTGTGTGCTTCTCAGTTTTAAGTTAAATGTTTTCTTTTTTGTCTAATCTTTTGGGGGGGACTGGGAGGTAATAAAGGGACTGACTTTAAGTAATTGCAATGATATATGTCAAAAAGGTTAAGGACAGAGAAATCTTAACCTTGTGTTCTACAAAATAGAAAAAAAGCTGTTATCTTTGCATGATTCCTGTACGTTTTGAGTGACAAAAATATAATGTTCTGTACAATGAGTGATCGCACATTGAAAACAAAACTAAGGCTGAGAGTTTTGTCAAGTACCATTCATTGAACATTAAGGGGTAAGCTGTTCTATCTTTCTGTCTTTTTGATGTTGTATATGTACATTCTTGCCAACTGGTTTTGTGTTACCTACCAACGATGAAGACACACTTAATATTTTGCCCCCTGATTGGAAAAGTTTACACCGCTTAGCAGATTGCAAAATCATAACTGATAATTGCTTCTATTCATATCCATACCAGTTTACAAAGATTTGTTTCTCATGGCAGATAGCAGCAGCTGGGTTTCAGGTTTGAGGCCATGTCACAGCAGGGCAATTCTATCTTAATTCAGTCATTTTCTTGTGATTAAAACCATATCAATGCTTTAGAAAACTGTGGTGAAGTGATGTGGGCTCACACACTGTAGATAGTCTAATGGTCTGAACCTAATCTTAATCCATCAGTTTGAAGTCCCTGGTAAATTAATGCAGCATCAGCAGCTCCTCCCTGAGCTGCAGCCCTCTTGCTGTTAGCTAAATGAGTGATTTTCATTCTGCCTCCTCTGGTCTCAAAACCTGCTGGCTCACTTTCCAGTTAGCTATTGAATTCACCTTATGCTCTGCCACTTGTAAATCAGTCCTTTATCATCAGCCTTTTATGTCATGCAGCGTGCAAATCAAATTTTTCAAATTCAAAAAATAGTTAAGCTACTATAGAGACCCAAAACAAAATGCCTTGTAATGGAGTTAAACAAAAAATACATTCCACAGCACAGAGAAAAGAGAGCACATTTTGGATGGGAGGAGAAATCAGTCGGTATACAAGCTATGTTTATAAAGATGATAATGGAGATCTGGCCATTGCATAAACTTGACATACTTCCTTTACCCCAATACAAAGAGCAGCTCAAATACTAAGAGTATTTTCTGCTTTCAGATTTCATCTGCAGACCAAAAAATACCATATCAGTTTACTAAAATGTGCTTTTTCCAAAGAAACATTTGCTTTCTAACATACAGCCAGGCTGGTTTTTACTCTTATTTGATGTAACTATCATGGAAATTGCATTTTGTAGGTAGGTTCATTTGGTCTGAAAAACAGCAAAGCAAAAAAAATCTGTAAGGGGTGTATAGACTTTCAGAGCCCTGCATACTGTACTTGGCAACATGACCAGTTTTGGTTATGTTAAGTTATGTAAAAAATGCCATGACATTATTAATCTGAAAAAAACATTTTTCTTTATTATTGGTGGGGGTAATTTGTAATTTGGAGTTCTTGTTTCTTTAACCCTAGTTTGGAGCAGTTAAAGCTGGTAAAAGGTTCCTCTGCGGCAACAGAAAATGCATTTAAGTGTCAGGGGCCCATCATTTAGATCAATGTTAATGTTTTCTGCCCTCTCAGAGAGCACCAGCCCAGGCATTCATTGCTATTCCAAACACAGAGTCGAGTTCTGTGGTGCCCTCAGAGCAGAATGATTGGCCTCGCTGGTGCCAGACATTTAAAACTCTGCTGCTTTGGAAAAAAGGCTGTCACTCTGTGCAAAGACGATGTGAGTTGGAGGGTGGGGGTGGGGTATCTTGACTTACCAAGGAAATTAGATGTCGGACTGATTTGTTCGTAAGCCCACGATATCTTGGAACTGCTTCAATGAAAAAACATTTGAAATTTATGTGTGCCTTGGAGAACACTTCATGCAAAAGCTTTGCTCATTAGATATCAGGAGTAGAGCTCTAACTCTGTGAAGAATTCTAAATTAGGATTGGGGATATCAAAACCTGCTCAGTCAGTAATCACTAATTTTATTTCTCCTGAGAACCAGTTTTTAGATCTAAGATGTAATCATTTTCCACTTCTTTAATCAACACTGTGACATAAAAGATATGAGACAGGAAGTTATTGAGAAAAGCATTGTGCTGATTCAAAGCATATAGCTTTCAATCATTTTTCTTTTGTTTTCAAAACTTTCAAGTTATGCTAGTTTAGAAAAATATACCATGACTTTAACAGTATCTGTGATCAAAACCATTCACAATATACCTGTAATCATACAAAGTAATTACTAAGGTTTTTCTGACTACAAAAAAGAGGGGCATATGTTAGATTTTTAACTTTTTCAAATTTGTGTACCTTGTTTAAATATGCTTATGAGATTTGTAAATTATTGTTTAAGAATATGGTAATCATTGTCCAAACTGAAAACTTGTTTTCTATTCAAATCTTTTGGGACTCACCCCTCCCAGTTTCATCCCAGTTAATATTTCAGGACCAGAACATAAGGATAACAAAAAGTTTTGAATTAAAAAACACAGATTTTGCTTCATGCTTTCATTAATCTGTTGCTTATATTTACATTTTCTCTTTGCATTTTCTGTACAAAAGATCTATTTCTATACTTACAATAAATTTGTTATAAAACAATAATACTGTGGCATGTTTAAGGTCTATTATTCACCTACATATACAGAAACATCAGTATGTGTTGAATGCATAAACCATGTGTTGCTGTATCCATGAAACAGGCAATGAAGTACAGCTCTTTTTCAACACACCTGGACTACTTGTGTGCTCCATTAAAACCCTTTCAGTGCTTTGAGAATGTAAAAGCAGGAATGGGTTCTTGAGAGAGAGGAAAAAAAGTAAGCTTGATGACCCATAAAAACATGAAGATCCATCTCAGTTAAAGATCCAGTGTTTGCTGTCAAAGTATAATAAAGACTGACCATGCAAAAGTCCCTAAATATGTAACTAGATATGGGTTGCTAAGTAGAATTTAAAAGTCACTAAATTTAGCAGCAAAGTTTCTAAGTTGGCAACAGTGATGGCCAGTACAGTAGATAATTACCATCGAGAATGAATGTAGGTTGATCATGAGACATTGACCCTGTTCATATCCAAGCAGGTAATTCTGTTAGTGCACCTGCCAACTAGCCCCCCCAAAAAGACAACTGTACCTTACATTAATATCTATCCTAAGTGATTGTTTTCTATCCACGACATAACACAAAAATAAGTGTAGTTGGGTGCCATACAATTTGGAGAGAAGGATATTTGTATTGAGCTTAAAGACATCTAGTAATGTACTGCTACTATTTCTACACCAGTGGGTCCCTATGTTTTTATACATAGGTTTTGATTGAGTTATGTTGCCCTGTTGACTTATCATGTTTTATATCCATATTTTAAATTTTTTATTTGCTTTATTTTTTAATAGGTTCTATATCCTATATATTTACCATAACAAGACCACATGACCAGAAAAAATTCAAGTTCAAGTGTGCAAACAGCAAACAAAAAACAACTAAATATTAGGTAGGGGTAATAGATGAGTAGTGTTTGGAATGCAATAAAAAGGTTGGCGTTCACTGAAACTGGAGTGAAAGCTGCGAAAACTGTCCAGTTGATGGATACATTAGTAAATACTGCTAGCAGATGGCTATGCTATACATCATGCAAAATTTATTTTTAGGCCCAAAAGAACTATGTAAACACCACCAAGATAGTGCTTGATTTGAAAAAGATGAAGCCAAATTAAGTGGGGCTTGGGATCAGCACTCTAATAGGGCAGAAACTGTATCTGTCATATTGGGGAGGGTTTTTTTAATTCTTAACCAGTTTTTTAAGCAACCAGTTTTTAAGAGATTTTATTTTGCAAGTTAAGAAACAGAAACTGGAATTGGGACCAGGATGGACTTCAAGAACGTCAGCATTGAGGAGATGATAAGACAAAGGTTGACTGAAATACGAAAACATTGAGATTGGTTGTTACCTGCCTGAAAGCTCCAGCCTGATCCAGTCAGTGTGGCAATGTAGAAACAGAATATCACCATAATTCCCTTACTCTTCTTTACATTGATGCTGAGGTTATTGACAACTGCACCAGGTTTTGAACCTCTTCTCCGTATTTATGGAGAAGAGGTTATATTTTCAGCAAATGTTTTTGTATGATAGCTGAGTTGTTTTGCTGAGTAATCATATGTCAGCATGGTAAACAGAAAATGGGTCAGGATGCAGCACTGGGGCCAGCTAGTGCTGAGGGATATGGAGAAGGAGTTGGTGTTGAAGGTCCTGATCTTTGTGGTATGTTGGTCAGGAAGTTCAGGACCAAGTTCCCCACTGTGGGACTCAGTCCAAGAGAAGAGAGCTTCCACATCAAGGTCTGTAGGATGATGGCTTTGAAGGCAGAGGAGAAATCCATAAAGAGCAGACCGGTTTAAGAATTTCTGTACTCCAGGTGGGTAAGGTTGTTTGGGCTACCAATAATATGGTGGATTGGTTCCTTCTGTGAGCATGCCGATGTGGGTTTCACAGAGACTTTGATCCGTGATATAGTTCATGATTATCCTCTCAAAGCACTTAACCCTTTAAGGACTACCATTATAAAGGTCCGAATGAGCATCTTTTTATATTTTTGGATGCTGCAGAGTCATTTTTAGGAGCATTC
>JAUZNJ010040471.1:0-10362 GCA_034780135.1 Jordanella pulchra | reverse complement strand
TCCATCCAACCATCCATCCATCCATCCATCCATCCATTCATCATCCATCCATCCATCCATCCAACCATCATCCATCCATCCATCCATCATCCATCCATCCATCCATCCATCATCCATCATCCATCCATCTATCCATCCAACCATCCATCCATCCATCCATCCATCCATCTAATTATGATTTTACCCTTTTTAGAATCTGATGATGTTTCATCACATCCCTCATGTCGGTTGTTTTCCTCCAGGCCTTAAAAACAGCAATTATCAAACCATTGTTGAAAAAAAAAACTTGGACAAACTGGTCCTGCAGAACTACAGGCCCATCTCTTCCTCGTCATCAGTAAGAGTAGTGAAAACATGCATTGTCATCTTCCAGGCTGGTTTTCATGCCGACCACAGTACTCAGTAGATCAGGGTTGATCGAGTCCTGACTGCAACTTTTAGATGCATCCTTTCTCCAAGTTACGGAGGTGGCTCGGTCCCAGACCTCTGCTGAGCTGAATGGCCCACCGGGAGGTTGAGCTGTTCAGGTGTGTTGGGAGAGGGGATGCATTTATAAGTTGTAGGCTGGTAGCTCTGAGGACTGAACATGGCCACCCTGCTTCTCAGGAAATGATCGCCACGTTGATGTGGGAAAGTCGGAATGTCGGGTGTTTGGAAGCGAGTGCTGAAGCCAGGATTTCCTTTCCAGGACCTGGGGACGATGGTGGAGCAGCTGGCCCGGTTCCTTGGTGTTTCCTGTGACAAGGCTCAGCTGGAGGTTCTGGTGGAGAACTGCAACCAACTGATCGAGCAGTGCTGCAAGTCTGAGGCTCTGTCTATCTCCAGCTGTGAGTGGATTCTTAGCTTTAAACATAAAACACCACTTCCTCTCATGTATCATTGGAAGATTTCACTGCTTCTCTTCGATCATAATTTGACCATCTTTGTGAGCATTTTTTATTTTAAGTTCCTGCAGGTCTGCATCTGGTAACTTACTACTAGTTGTAATTACTTAATACTGGAGGCTTATTTTGACTAATTCAATATTTACCTTAAAGTTGATTTTGAGCAGACAGAAAAGTTTTCAGTTTAATTAAACTGGAAAGAAAGTACACAGGTTCTAGGACTAATTTCCTAAATCGATATTGGATCAAAACATCCCTTTGCTGCCTGATCAGACAGTCGACCTTCAGTCTAACACACTGTGGTCTGTAGGCAGGTCGTCTTTGATCCAGGCAATGGTTGATGCCTCCACCTGAGTCTCTGGAGTTTCTCACACAGTCAGTCAGACTGAATGGTGTTAGATGTTCTGGAGAATCAAAGAACACGATCCTCTCAGTGCTGTTTGCCTTGTCTAAATGACAGTGGGTTTGTTTGCTGAGGTGAAAAGTTAAGCTCCTTAAAGGTCAGAGGTCGCCTCTCTGCTCTTGCTCACATCGTTCTCATAGGGTCGGCATTTAAATTCACCCTGAACACCACGGTTGGTGTAAACATACCATAAGAGGTGGGACAGAGTGCAGCTGTGGATCACAGGACTTGTCCTATTGGTTGACAGCTTCAGGCAGACCAGTCCAGCAGCCTGCAGCACCACCTGCTGGCCACATGCTGCGCCTGCAGGATGTCTGTTTCACCTTCAGCCGTCTGTTCTGAGTTCTTTGGATTTTCTGTTTCTTTCTGTTTTGATTTCTCATCTTGTTTCCATTCAGTGAGTTGATCTGCTGTCTGAGCTGATCTTGTCAAACCGTCACAGCAGGTAAGCTGTGTTCGCCGGCGCTCAGAGCACCGACAGCGTCCTCGCCGTCCTCACCGTCTGTCCTCTCCCTGCAGGTCGTGTGGGCGTGTGGAGGGACGTCTTCACCGTGTCTATGAATGAAACATTCGATGCTTATTACAGACAGAAGATGGTGAAGTCTGACCTCAGCTTCGACTTCTGCCTGTGAGGACAACGCCCCCTACTGATCTCTACCCCGTCCTTAAGACATTCGCACTTCTTCTCTATTTGCTCAGTCTGACAGCTGCAGGACTTTTAGAAAAGGTTTCCCATGATGCATTCTGTTCCCTTGCAGCCTGATTGACCCCCTTCTAAAATGTCCCGGCGTTCGCTCTGCGTTGAGGCGCTGTGGACGCGTCCCAGCCGTTGGTCCACAGAACGACGTTAGGATCCAAAACATCTGGACTGTTTTTATTGCTTCACTCTTTGCTCTGCGGACGTCAACGTCTGGATGTGTTTGCTCCTGATTGGTCAGGAGTCGGACAGATGCTCAGTTTCAGCTAACAAATGCTAGCTAGCTTCAGCTAGCTAATCCTCAGGTGCATGGCTGTTGCTGGTCCTGGAGCGTCACCCTAACGTTAGCCCTGCAGAGAGTCTGGAGATGGCTCTTAGAACAGCGGGCCCTTGGGGGCCAGTGTTGACATCTGGCCCCAGGTCAGAGCTT
Source organism: Jordanella pulchra (assembly GCA_034780135.1). NCBI lineage: Eukaryota > Metazoa > Chordata > Actinopteri > Cyprinodontiformes > Cyprinodontidae > Jordanella > Jordanella pulchra. Next base: position 7,948 of record JAUZNJ010040471.1, on the reverse strand, counting down.
CTCCGCTTTAAGGTCAGACCTACGACGAGATGCCACTGATCCTCCTCCTGCTGATTTTCCATCGTGTTGCTGTCGCTCCGCCTATAAACAGCCTGTCAATCAGATTCTCTGCCAAGAAGCAAAGAAATTCCAACCCAGCATCAACCGTTGGTGCAGCCGTCAGTCATTGGTTTACTGAGGGTCATTCACACATCATGGCCACACTGAACCATGTTTAATCCATCCAGCAGGTTTTCACTCAGCCGTCCACCCAAGAGGATCCAACACTGTGTGGTTCTTCATGCTGTAGTTGCATCTAGAGGCTCTGAGCAGAAATCTTCATTTTCACATGAATTCAAAGTTTATTCCTGCAGCAGCTTCTGAACAAATGACCATCTCCCAGAGATCTACCAAGACGTGAGCGTCCACCTAGACTGACAGCAGGAGACTGTTGATCTGAGAAGGAGCCAGAGGACCGAGGTGACTCTGGAGGAGCTGCAGAGATCCACAGCTCAGGTGGAGGATCTGTCTGCAGCCATAAGAGCTGATCTTCTCAATCCGTCCTGTTGGACATGAAAACCAGCAGGAGGAGCTCAGGCACCATCACCACTAGAAGCAGGGCTGGAGGTTCCTCCTCTGCAGCAGAAAGACCCTCAACCTGCAGCCAGTGCTGCAGTAGTGTGACAATGTCCTAGTCAAAGCCCAGACCTTCATCTACAGTCACATTAAATGACTGTCATAGAAGGCAGGAAGTTAAATGTTAGATAGGTCCCAGGATCTACCTGGAAATTCTACGTTTCTCCTTTTGGCTCCATTTAGTTTATAAAAGAGAAATAATCAGAAGATGCCTCTAAACCTACAGGCAGCCTGGATCCTTTCTGTGAGCCTGTGAGGGATGTTCCCTGAACCTCAGACATCTCTGGTTGCACAGATGGTTTCAATATTGACTTCCCGACAGTCTGGTCTTCAGCTGTTATCTGTGTCTTTAAGATGCTCTTCAAATCTTACTGATCTGTAACTGAACCCTAATTTAAGATCTAAGCAGAAAGTTGGAAGGAAAACAGTTTGTTCTGTTAGCGTCTGTGGTTTTACCAACAGCTGAACTGGTTCAGACTATCAGCTGAAAGAGGAAATAAAGCTCATCTGTTCAAACTCACTGTTACATACAGGCTCTGATGTCCATCTCTGTGTCATTTAATAACGAGTCGGATGATGGTTCTGTGAAGACACACCCAACTGGCTCCACCTTCCTCTAAACAACGTCCATTCAAAGTAGAAAAATTTATGAACAAAATCTCCAGGTTTTAGTTAAAATCTCTTTACTGAGTCCCTGAGGAGCCCCACCCCAGGGGCCATAGTACCAACGGGGCCACGGCAGCGATGGGCTCAGCTGGTCACACTCAGGGTTTAGGAGGACTAATAAATTGGGTCTGATCCAAGGAAGAAGAGATCCACACATCATTATGACTAAAGGAGGCAGAGGAAAAACTGAACATCTGACGCACAGAGCAGGAGATGATGAAGACAGCAGGTTTTACTAGGTGTCTGAGGAAGATTAATGAATAATGAACTAAAAATAACCCAAATAAGTAATTAGTAATATAGTAATTGAGCAACCCCCCCCCCCCACACACACACACACACACACACACCAGTCTATCCTAACTCTAAATAAGAGCTTTAAGACTGCAGCACCAATAGTACATTATGAACATTTGATCTCCATTCCAGCCTATATTTCATCTGTTCCTGCTGCAGGCCATCTTTACTCAGATATTCTGTTTTAATGTTAACAGGATGTGGAGCAATAAAGTCGTTTCCACTGCTTGGAAACGTTTTATTCAATATGTGACCTTTTATGTAACCATGATTTGATCCTGAGGATCCCAGACCTGCAGAGGGACTGAATGCTGGAACCAAACCTGATGTGAATCAGATCTGCACATCAGCTTCCACTGGTCAACAGGTTTTGTTAGGAGACATTTATTTCCGGCTGTTTAACCTGTCAGTCGATCCACCACTGTTTGCTGAACCTGCCTTTAGCTGGACGTAGCTTCACCTCTTGAGCCTTTCACAAACAGACGGAGCCATGATGCACTGATCAGGTTCGGTCAGGCTTTATTGCTTATCCAGGAGTAATAAATTCTGCTTTGGTGAACCAGTCCTCTGGGCTTCAGCCGGTTTCTTCTGTGGAGAAGAAAGAGTTGGTAAAGAAACATTTGGCTTCGTTTGGGTTTTCAGGTAAGTCTGTCATTTTTTGTTTCCTTGTCTGCAGGACTGTGGTGTCCAAACGCTGCCAGTTTAATACCTTGGAGATAAAGACTAACGTAGCAGCTTGAATCGTAACACGAGAGGCCGAACGCCACAGCCGCCTCTGAAGATGTTGGAGCTTTAGAAATCTGTTGTGCTAGGGGGCGCTAGTGAGCACCAGATGGAGTAGACGTGTTTTTTCTTAGCTCCTCTCCATACAGTATATAATTCGACATTTAATGTAAATTTATCAGTTTACCCTTTTTGTTGATTTTAGCGACTATTAAGAGTAGTAAGATGGAAAGTCAAAGGCAGAACGTGGGAAGCAGGATAAAGCTGGGACGGGTACCCGTGCTTCACCACAGCTAAGCTTGCTAACACCAACAACAACCGACACGGAGGACCCCGCAAATTCTGGAGATAACGATACAGAGCCCAACAGTATTCTTTTGGAAATAAGGTGCCTGAACAAGATGAACTGACAGATTTGATGCATCAGCTGTACCTTGGCGTCCACTCAAGCATCTTTGGTGAGCCTTGTTGACAGAGTCGCCACGGTCGGCCTACCTTAGAAAATCGAGGGATCACGCCCTGTGGATTTTTTGGAGAAGTTTTTCCTCTGAGGTCTTAGGCGCCAGTAATTCCCCAAGCCTGTGGTGGATCGAGCGCATCGCCTGGGGTATAGATCTAGCAAGGAAAACGATGGGGCGGGGGGCGACTAGCCAGGATCCACCATTTCCAAATCAAGGAGAAAATCCTGCGGCTATCTCGCCAACAGTTTCCTCTGACATACATGGGGACACATTATTTCTATTGAAAATTCCATGAGTAGAGAAAAGAAACGGCGTCTGGTAGAAACTGAAAAAGATTTAACGCAACTAGACACTACTTATAAATCATCTCCTGACTCAGACACTTTACAGAACATAATTAAACTTAAATATGGATACAACGACATATTATCTGCTCAGGTACAGAACCAATTAAGTCATTTGGGGACATTTCTGGATACACAATCAAGTGCCAAATAAAGTAATTTCATGCCTCTTGGGAAAAATCCCAAACCAGAGTTTTTGCATAGACTCCCATTTGAAGTTACAGACAAGTTGAAGTACCTCAGAGTAACCCTCCCAAAAGACCCCAAATTAATTTTTATATTGAATTTCCATTAAAAGGTGGAAAAACTAAATGGAGATATTGGAAAGTGACGCACACACCCCCTTTTCCAGCCTGGATTGCCATTGAAAGGATTGATGTTAAAGACACTTCACTCCCGGCTCTTCTTTTCTCAACACCTAGTTTTCCCAACTCAAAAGTAAATAACCAAATAATTCGGAACTGTTTGAGAATACGGCAGCAGATTAAGAAGTGTTGTGCGCTACCTGGTACCTCTGTCTATACCCCGGTTTGTCATAATCATGCATTTCCATCTCCAATGTCTGGTGCAATTTTTCACAATTGGAAACAAAAGGCATAGTTGCTATAAAAGATTTGTACATCAATAAGCACTTTGCCTCATTTACTCAGTTGCAACATAGCTTCTCTCTCCCAGCAACATATTTATTTGGGTACCTTCAAGTTAGGGACTATGTACGCCAGAACATAGATCATTTTCATAACCTTTTGCTTAGCCCAGCTGATACAAAACACCTTATTTCAAACTTTGTTAAGATGCTCTCTGAACAAGTGGATTGTGCCACCGAGTCTTTGAAGAGTGCATGGGAAGAGGAGCTGAATATCCAGACTGATGATGTTGTCTGGGGGGAAGGTCTCAGTAGAATACAATATTGCTCCATCAATGCTAGACACCACCTTATTCAGTTTAAGGTTGTACATAGACTCCACTACTCTAAAACTAAACTGCACAAAATATATCCAGCTGTTTCCCCTTTGTGTCAGAGATGTAAATCTGCAGATGGTACCCTAGCCCACCTTTTCTGGTCATGTCCGAAACTGCATGACTTCTGGTGCAGAGTATTCGAATGGTATAATTGTGTTTTCATCCTGACCCACAGGTGGCGCTGTTTGGGTAGTCAATGTTTCTGTTGCTCAAAGCATTCAAGTACAGCACACCATAATGTATGGAATGGTCATAGTAAAAAGACTCATTTTAATGCTTGGAAATCAGAGGCAGTGCCGCTTTTCAAGACTTGGCTTTCTGAACTCACATCTCTATTGCACATGGAGAAAATCAGGTACAGTTTGTCTGGTAATCTAAGAGAATCTTATAAGATATGGCAGCCATTTTTAGACCACCTTGAAGAATTTGAAGGGGACCTTGAAGTGATGTGATATGCTATCCACCTCTTTTTGTTTCTTGTTTATGTGTTTCTGTTAATGTTGTCCTAGCACAAGTCAAGAAAAGTCATTGCCTTATTTTGTACCCCTGTTGGTTTTGTGTTTGTGTGCATATTCCCATATCAATCCAACTGTAATTCCTTTTTAATCATAATGTCTGTCCTTTTTTTACTTGTCTTTTCATATATGACTTTCTTTAAAAACTTAAATAAACATACTGTTAATAGAAGAAGAAATCTGTTGCTCCAATGTGTGTCGACCTCCTGAGTCTTCTGTCTTAATCTACTATTAATCTGTTTTCTTTCAGTCATCAGTGTTGATGGCGGTTCGTTTACCTGATGTAACGGCCGATGCTTTGCTGCCTTGGTTTTCTCCCTGGATTCTTGTAATGTTGACTAAATGGAGGAAGAGAAGACCCTTGGAATGACAAACGTTTCCCAAGTATGACATCACAGAGCGTATGTTCATGAGCTGCCTTATGCATCCAGGTAAAGACTGACCTGTCATGATGGGTTTCTTTTGAGTTGTTGAACCAACATACAGAACACCAAGACAGGAGAACTTTTTATATTTAAACAGTTTATTGTCAGTGGATGAGCTGAGTAGTGAATCAGGCCAGGTCCGGAGGGGAAGAGTTTGGTCAACAGAAGCAGCCACTATGGAGAGAGTTACTGGTGAGTTTGAGACCAGTGGGAAAACAGAGCACTAGGGAATTAGTTTGTTCAGGTCTTACTGTGAGGAAGCAGTAGGTTGACTTAGGTTGAGGTAAACCAAGGTCCGGGGTCTTGTTTCCAGTATGGGTCCAGAGGCATCAGCGATGTGCGGTGGGAAACGGACAGGTCGGCTTAGTTGTTGTTGGCGCTCCAGGAACGGAGCTACAATCCATAGTTGGGCTAAGAGAATCTAGATGAACAACAAGGGAGTAGTCGGAGAGTTTGGGCATCCAGTGGGTAGAAACCACGGCGTCACGAGGAAGGAGTCTGTGAAGTGAAGTCAGGAACAGACGGCATCCAGACTTCCTTACAGAACCTGAAGGCAACGAGGAGAAAACACAAGAGGTTAATTTCACACAGAAACTAGTTTGGCCAGAGAGTACTGTGATAGCCTTGTAGCACAGGAGGCTAGAGGTACCATCAAATCTCAAACACTCGGCTCAGACTAGAGATTGTAGCCAGCCTAAATACTCTGGAGATGATGAGTGCTGACGGAGAACACCTGGGAACCAGAAGCCACACCGCACACCCGTTTGCCTCTGTCGCCATCTGGTGGAGGAAACAAAAAGAGAAAACCAAAACAAAACAATTTGACAGTCCCGGATCATGACATGACCTGATCTTAGTCTCCTCGGTTCAGTCCTTGTTTTCATGGACTGATCTCTAATCATCCCAAACGAGCTGCTGTGGTTCAGTCAAAGCTCTTGAACATCATCCCAGCGATACCCAGTCTGTTTACGTCATGTTGGTCTCCAGTGTCTTATCCCACATACAGAAGACCAGGAGAACAGGAATCAGTTAAATCCTGTTTATCTGAACAATAAGCAATGGTTCAGTGAGGGGAGCAGCTCCAAGGGATTGCTGCACACTGAACAACAGCAAAGGGACATGATGAGAGGTTGTTGAAAACAGGATCTTTGAGAGAAATAAAACTGGTCTTACTTGGTTAGAAGCTCTTCTCCACCAAGAAGAGAGGAAACTGTTATTGTTTCATGATTCCGATTTTTTAATCTGGTACAAAAAACATACGTACAAGACATAACAAAAGAGATGTCTCATATTATTAGGATTTCATTTGTCTGCCAGTAGATGGCACCCAAGGGAACTGAATCAAGTTTCGGATAGTGAACATTTTATGACACGATGGCTCAGAATCATTCAATGCTTCGAAAAGCCTCTTTTTGCCATCACTACTGAGAGAAAAAAAGAGCAACAGGAGTTGATTACTGGAAAATCTTTTTAGGAGGAAACACATAGAGCAAACTCTGAGGTCTCAGAGAACCATTACAGGCAGCCAACCCACTCCTAAACTCCGGGATGATTGGCTGATGAATTCCATGTGTGTTTACAGTGTTACTGAGTGCCCCCTTCAGATATGCAGTCCTTTGTCACCACCTGGTGGATGAAGAACGACGCAGCAGGCGGACAGAAAAAACACCACCAAGAAAACCCAAACCCCAGTTCCCTTTATATAAAGGATTATCTGTTTATCTTGCTTGGAGATATGAGATCAAAATGTTGTCAGACTTGCTGATTTCTAGACAAACAAGGTTTGTCTCATCGAGGTCAACATGCTAACACAAACTCTGCTATAAACTCATGGTGCCAAAGTTATGGTCTACCTTTATATGTCAGAAAGCCCACAAACAGGTAAACCAGCTCCTGTTCAGTCATATGGTGCTAGTGTTTGTTAAGGCATTACCAAGGTCACCAAGCCTCAGAAAAGTCTGCCTTCATGACCCAACACTAGGCACTGATGTTCTGGACAACTCACCCATCCCACCAAAGACATCTCATCTTCCTCTGATTTACTTCAATTTAAAGGATTATTTTCTGTATCTCAGTGTTTTTTTATCCCGGCTGTGAACTTTCCTCAACAGTACCTCAACATTTTGATCATTTTAAATCTCATGTCAGATGTTGTGCAGCACATATTCAGGGGCTTCGCTGACATTCCTCTTGTTTCCTCTTTGTCATGTGACTGTTAAACTTCTGTCTCATCTGGCTCGAATTCTGGGTCCTCAGTACCAACGCGTTACAAGCCCTGCTGGTTATTATGTCTAATAATTAGAATATAAACAGTTATACGGGAAACAACACAGGCCGTGTATTCATAGTTTGAGGGAGCAGTTAAAGAGAGTTAGAACAATTATTAGTAAGTTTATTCAGAAGATAAATCTATGAATTATAAAAATATCTCAATCAATCTGCCTTTAAGTGATGAAGTTATTCAATTCAGTTTATTTCTATAGCTCCAATAAACAATAACCCATCTCAAGGATCTCTACAGAGACATATGGAGTCAGTTTGGTTAAACATTTCCATCAAGGGAAACCAGACTAATGCATCCAGTGATTGACTTGCAGAAAATCTTCCTCCTGGATAAGCTTGCATTTTGTCGTTGACTAGCAATCCCTCAGATCAAGCTTGTGTGCTCAGTGTGGCGGCCATCTGCTGAGGAAGACTGGGGTTCAAGAAGACAGAAGCAGAGATAGAAAAGCTAACTGCTAGCTAGCTAACTGCTAGCTAGCTCCACGGGCAGCCCGTCTGGGAAAGACACAACCAGGCAGACGAGCTTCAAGCAGCTCCCATGTCAGAGGATGAAAGAGAACACATCCAGTTAGTCACAGAAAGAGAAACAGGACTAAACACTGAAAAACAGGCCAAGCTCCAATAACTATAAACCAAGGTGTTGATGGCAGCAGCTC
>JAUZNJ010040470.1:0-10362 GCA_034780135.1 Jordanella pulchra | reverse complement strand
AGAAAAAAAAGACTTTTGTATGCGCCTTATGGTCGTGAAAATACGGTAGATATTAACAAGTTTTAACGTTTAAACCAAACACTGGCCTTTATCCCTTACAAGTCACAGATATCTTTCTTGGCAATGGTGGCAGAAATTGGATAGATTATACAGTGGGGAGAACGACATGCACCTGGAGTGGTTATCAGACACCTGAAAATCCAGTTTTGATTTTATTTGACCAGGGTAATCAAAGGTGAATAAAATCCGGTTTTGACGATATGCCTGAAAAGCCTTTCTCTAAACTTCCTCCCACCAACCATTTTACATTATGACTGGCTTTGGTTACGAAGCCATAGACAAGATGCCTCTCTTAAACTTAAGCCTCCTCACAGTCATGATGGGAAGAGATATGGTTCTTATTCTTGTTGTTTGCTATTGCTCAGACTGTAAATATGGGCAATTTTGAAGGTTGATTAGTCTTATCTCAATCTCTAAACCTAATTATCAACATAAATCTATTTTTCTTGAATGTTTTTTTCCCTGTCCCATTTTTCAGACTATGGTAAGTCCTGTATACAGTGATTTTAAGTATGCGGACATTGTTTTGCTGTTAGTGCTGTGGCCCAATCAGAGGCCTTACATCCTTTAGAACATTGTATTCCTGTCATTTCTTTTCTTCATGCAGCTCCAATCTGTCTGAATCGCCTCATGTTTTCTTAGAACAGGATGTTTTCGACAAACACGGAGATGTGTTCTCTGTACAAATCAAGCAGTGTGTGTCAGCCACACGTCCGTGTACGTAGGTGTGCGTCTCCATTCATAACACAGACAGTGCAGCACTTAGACAGATCGAGCCCTGCAAATGTCTACATCCAAGGAGATGAAAAGAGAAAGAAGTGGCACAGAGAATAGACGTTAGAACATGCGAGTCGTGACAAACACGTACATTTTCTGGTAACTAGAGAATAAATTAGTTACTTGGAAACTGTTGAGGCTCTTCAAGGACACCACTCAACAATTTGCAACTCTGAAGTACCACAGGACCGACTTTAAAAATTAAAGTGAGGCTTTAACTTATGGAAAAGGATGTTACCCACTACTGATGATTCATCCAAGACTACATTACATGTTGCTTTTAACCTCATTTACATTTTTCACAAATTAAAATAAAATTACAAACTTAACAGGTGGAGTTTACTTAAAAAAAGTTCTTATGGGTTATTTTATGGTAACATACACTCAGTGGCCACTTTATTAGGTACAACAGTCCAACTGCTCTTTAATGCAAATTTCTAATCAGCCAACCTCATGGCAGCAACTTAATGCATTTAGGTATGTAGACATGGTCAAGTTAACCTGCTGCAGTTCAAACTGAGGATCAATAAAGAATGAGTTAATGAATTAGATTTAATACTTGATGTATCATTGAGTCTGTGGTTAAAGAAAAAACATAATGTCCTAACTGCAAAAACAACTTAAGATTTATTCCATAATTGATATAGAATAAAAAAGGACCATACTGTATTTCAGTTGTTGGATCAATAAATAGTCCAATATTTTTATTTTGGACATTTGTGGGCAACCTGTTTATTTATATTTAATGCATGGGCCTGCATGCGGCCACTGTTTGTTGCACGGTTGCCTTGCAGCAAGAAGGTGCTAGGTTTGAATCCCAGGCTGGGATTAAAGTGTTTTTTTTTACATGAAGTTTACATGTTCAGCCCTTGCAGCCACTGTTACTCTCCCATTCATCCAGCCTCCTCCTCAGTCCACCAGGTTGGTCTCTATAAAGTGCCTTTAGGTATGTTAAGTGTATGCAAACACTATTATTTTTGTTGTTTTTTTTTCTGTAATGGACTGGGGACATATCCAGGCTGCACCTATTATTCAAATGCCCTGTTCTGTGTCAGCTTGCCCCATTAAAATACATACCCCAATGTTTTTACCATCACCTTGTTATTTTGTCCCAACCTGGTTGGTAGTTTTTGATTAACTATGGAGAGAAATAATCATAAAAATACAATGATCTGGTTTAATATTAACTTCAAATCATAACAAGGTGAGGGGCAGAATGACTGACAACCTTTTTTGTCGACTTATTAGTCTCAAACCCAATAAAACGTGGATAAAAAAAAGCATGAAAAATTACTTTCCTTTGAGATATGGTGTACCATTCACTCTGTGACTTACTACTTAAATCCAAACCGAAATGAAAAAGCAGCCTGTTCTTAGCTGATCTAAAAAAAAGAGAGAAGATTTGCAATAAATTATATTTTTCATTTGACACACCACAGCACCGTCTTTGAGAAAAATGTAATTGAAAAGCCAGAAAAAAACACCCCATCCTTCTATCTGAACAAAATACAAACAGTTTTGAGTTGTGAAAAGTTGAAAGCAATCCTTTATTTATGTATAAGTTTATTAAACACCAATTGATTGATCTAAATTGACCAGCTTTACTCTGACTGGTGATTGGAAGGTTAAAGACAGACTAATCAGATTGAATTACTTTCTCCATTTATTAGATGAGTCATAAGTAAAAATGTTGACTATTTCAGTGTAAAATGTAAACACCAACCACCTGTATGTACAGTTCAGAACAAAATTATTAGCCTTTTATGAAAATTAAATGATTCCAAAAGTATTCCTGTGGTGTTATGCTGAATACAAAAGTTCAAACGCCACTTTTATAAGCATCTTATTGTTCATTTTGGATGCTTACATTGTTTTTTAATCAACCAGGATAAATTGATTAGTCCCAATGATGCCATTAGCTGCTTGTTTCCCTCCTCTGGATAATACGTTAGAATCTCCTGTGTTGTCATTTCTCCAAGCTAACTCCTAACCTTAAATTTGTCTTCTTGACATTCAATCTGGTGTGTTTGAAATGTTCACTTCCTACAGTAAATCATCCAGGAAGTTACGTACTGTTCTGTTTTGCTTTTTCTTCTTTGGGATCTTAGATTACACTAAACTTTATGTTAAAGCTATATAGAACAGAAACAGAAAAAAATCATCACTAGAAATCTAGTGTTATGAAGGCCAGCTTTTTCTGAAATAATTTTGTTATCTAAAGGTTAGCTTTTTCTGTTATGGTCTTCTTCAGGTAATACAATAGTAGATAAAGAAAAAGCTTAACTTTAGTACAAATGAAAAACTAAAAAGTATCTCAGGTTTTAATTTTACACAAGGTTATTTTCCACTTTTCCCAAATAATTTAAGTGCAAATTACTAGCAGACGCCTCAACATTTCCAGCTTGGTTTATTTACTGACTAGACATGTGTATTCATCTAATGCTGACTAACTTTAAAACAGGTTCTTTAGAAGTCCTGGGATACCAGTTGTAGCACAGCTGACCCTAATCAGAGCCAGATTTTAGTAGATAAATTAGTGCAGATAAGAAGTTTTGAGCCACATCAATCAAAATCAGAGTCATCCTCTCTTTCTTCCATCTTTTCTCTTCTTAAGCCAACTCTTTTCCTTCCATTCCTCTTGTTTCCTCCTTTCTCTCTGGGGTTCCTTTCTGTAGAATTACTTTTTATTTTTTTTTTTACCACAATCCCCCTGGGTAATTAGTGCTGCGATAATAACTGGTGTTGGAAACAAACACACCCACTTGCTGATCAGTGCACACAAACAGACAAACGCAGATGCACACGCAGCGCTGAAGTACGCGGATGGGGAACAACTTTTGTGAGCTCAAGTATCATTATGTAAAAAACACCACAGAACGGGAAAAACAAATGTTTTGAGCTAATTTAGATTCTACAGAAAGGCTTAAGGAAAGTAGTGAGTCTGATATCTCTTAGAAGCTAAACTTCAGTTAAAAACAGGTGTTCTCCTGATAATATCATTTGTGTGAATTAGGATTCTCCTCTTGCCAGTGGAATATTATAAACTAACATTTTCAGCCCAGTTAAAACCTTTTCTCTCTGCACTAGTCAGTTATATTTAAATCATTCTTATGGATGTAATATGTTTGGGCCCACTGTAGTGAATGTCATTTTTTAATAAGAGGAGAGTTCCTACGCTGTCTGGGAGAGTCTGGTATTTGTTTGTAAAATATTTTCCAGGTCATTTCAAATCATTTCTTCCTTATTTCCTTGTGTTCATATTCTCTTCCTTTTTTCTTACTTTAGTTTCTTATTTAATTCCTTCCTTCCTTCTTTTTGGCCTTGTCCTTCCTCAGCTCCATCCTTTCTTTCTTCCCTCCTTCTCCCTCCTTAGTTCCTTCCTTCTTTTCTTCCTTGTCCTTACACAACTCCTTCTTCTCTTCTCAGCATATTAATAAATAGGATGTTATTTTAAAATTAACCCCACAAAGGTAGTGTTGCTTACATTCTTTGTTAAACTAATAAATAAATTTATTAAATTAATTTTGCCTCTGCCTGCTGATGGAGACTCCTTTAGTTTTGAAGATGTTTTTTTTCTTATTCATTGAATTGGAGACATTAGATCTCATGGTCTGTAAAAGTAAACATGGCTTCATTTCAAACGTGCTGCTGAATAGGATGTTTCTAAAGGTTTTTAAGACTTAAACTTCTACTTGCTTTAGAATAATTAACATCCTTTTAAACGTTCAATTTGTGTCATAATACAACCACAAACTTCATATTTTTAGGGTTTTTTGTTTGTTTTGTGCAACTTTAATGTTACAGACAGGTACAGGAATTAAGCTTAAGTGTGCAGAAGAAGATAACCACAGACTTTTTACAGTTTAAACCAAGCATTAATGACTCATCCTGTCTGCTTTTTCATCCATGACAATCAGATCTTGAGGAGAAAATTGAGTGTAGCCTTAATGCATTAAAACCAGATCACACAGCCTTGGATCTGAGGTCTTTTATTCATTAGTTTTTTTTAACCCTTGTTATTAGGATAACTTCAAAAACACATTATTGGTGGTTGAATATTTGTATCTCAGGTAAATTACAAAAAGCTTACTAAAAATAAAACGGAGGATTAATTATTCACCATGGTCTACTGTTGCACTGTGAATGAATAAACTGGCTGGAAAATTTCTCTCATTCAAACCGTGGTAGCTCTACGCATCTGGTTGCCAAGTTGTGTTATTAGTTCCTCCAAGCTCTGCGCCAAAACTTGAGATTGCTTTTTCCTTCCTTTCCACAAATTCTGTATTTCTAGGTCTCTAATTGATGAGGGACAAAGTGCTGTCTGTACTGATTTAGGGTGTTTTCAGAGCAGGACGTCTTAACATGCTAATAGGATCCTCTGGTTGATCGGGACTGTTTTGCGAACAGTTCAGGCTGGTGAGGATGCACGTTTCAAGCATTCAAAAGATAAAGATGTCTGTGCATGTGTGCAGGGTGTGCACCGCATGACTGCAGTGTGTGGAGATAAAATTAAAAAACAAAAAAAAAAACGAAGAGTGATGAGAGAAAAAACAAAGATAAGAGCAGGCAGGGAGGGAGAGAGAGAGAGAGAGAGAGAGAGAGAGAGAGAGAATCCCCTGCTGTTTTTCCAATCAAGAGGCGTCGTCCTCCTCACTTGCTGATTTATTCTCTCTCCCTCTCTCCTTCATGTCCCAATTTCCACCACCTCTCCATGCACACCAATCCTTTCATTCATTCCTGCCTGTCTCCTGTCTGTGGGCAGCTTGTGAACACAGCTATTTAGAAATGACGACAGAGATGCATTGGGGCAGTTCTGCGAGAATGACTCACCTGTAACGCCGGGAGGTTCCACCCGGCTCATTCTCACACTTCACTTATTCTTTCCCCCAGTCCACTTTGGTAGAGTTGTTGCTGCCTTCGACATCACATTTCTTTTATTCTAAAAGCGCTATTAAATGATGTATGACCTAACTGACCAGCATTAATAAGTTTCTGGCTGTGCTTCGTGCCCACCAGCAAAGAGCATCCTTCTTACACAAATGAATAATGAATCCAGGGTTGCAGGTCAGGACTAAATACATTTATAATTAGGTTATTCAAACCGCAAATGAAAAATGGCGAGCGGTTCAGAGAGCAAATGTGCTGTTGATATGAATCAAAATCATTTGTTTTCATGACAGCGAGGAGGGGGGGGGAAACAGCGTATTCATTCATTGATTATTACCTGTCTTGTTTTTCTGCCAACCAGTGGTTTAAGTCACATTTCATCCCCCTGTACCTCCCATCCGCTCTTTCCCCAGAGCCACAAGTGTGTGTCTGCTCCGTCTGATCCCCCTGCAGCCGCCTATACCTTTAATAACCGTGTCACTTCCCTGTTAGCATGAGTGGATGTGGTAGAGCATGAGACGTGGCACATTATTGCTCTGTTAAATTACCAATGCAAGTGTTTATGCGTTTGTGTTTATCTCAGAGGCCTCCCTGTAGACGAACACCCGCTGACCCCTCCCTCTCGGTGCTGGTTGGTTGCCACAGCTACCGTGTCGCCTCTCTTCCTCATGTTGCTATGAGACTCGGACCGATAGACCTGAGCTGAATGACAATGTGTCTGTGGATCTGGCGAGAGGCCTACAGGAACCAATAAGAGACAGTCTAGACAAACACTTCCCAGTCCGGAGTCCAGGGATCTGAGGGAGCTATTGTTTGGGTTGGTGGGAGCTTTCTAGTTATATGATGGCCTGTTTTCCGACATCAGATGCATCAATTTCTTCATTAACTTCCTATTAAAATCTCCTGTTTGATAAATGTTAAGGAAGTAGTTCACACAAAACAAACCAAATATCTTAATGTCAGTAAATCCACCAGGATAGAAATAAATATTCATCAGTATTTTTGATGAAAAACGAAGTATAAGGATCAGCTGTCGTCTGGTAAACAAGTGTAAAGAATTACCATAACAGAAAAGTGAACTGCTGATCTAAAGAAAATCAGTGTGAAAATCGCAGCTCGTTCTGCGATAAGTTTAAAGTCACATCCTTTAGCAGGATTCAGGTTTCAGTTTGTGACTTCCATCTAATTCTTCTCTCTCTTCTGACCCTCGCAGAAACCCAAGATGTATTTAGAAATCTATTACGCTATGTGAAGATAATGACTTGTTCTAGTTGGGCATTTCATTTCTCCATAATCTCAAAATAACCAACTCTATTTTGTTAATCAAGATGGCTCTTATTTTCTCATTAAAACCATAGAAAGATCTAATTATCTTTTAAAGACAAAGCAGTTCAGGGGGAACATGGTACAAACTTTTAATAAAAATGATGCAAGTTTAACCAAATATCTGGTCAACAGCTAAATAAACTCAGTAACTTGTGGCAACAACGATTGAGGTAACAACCTGATTAATGTATCTTGAGATGAAATTCCCTGGTTTGTTGTGAGATAATTTTAGTAATAACTGCTTAATTAACGTACCATGTTGAATCGGTGCCTGTCTTGTTCAGGAAAAACCCTGAAGAAGAAGCTATCTTTAAATACTGTAATCACTGATTTTTAACTTAACATCACTGTGTTTATTGTCTTATAAAAGGTTATTTTATTATCTAAAGTTGACTAAACTTATTTTGTAATATTTCATTTACCTTAAAATAACAGCTGATATTACTGGGATGATATTTTCTTAGGGACCTTAGTTCACACATCTCGTGTGTTTTTACTTACTGAAGTGCTAATATTTTGCTAATATTAAGCAGCCCTCATACTAGTTTGACTTGTTATGACCAAGATATTGTGGCTTCTTCTATTGTAGCAATCTGCTTGTCTTACAATGGTTAAAAAAATAGCAATAAATTGTTTGGTCATAGAAAAGTGTAGTTTTATTATTATTTTGAGAAAATCTGTTTATAGTTAAAATTGTAACCTTTAATTAGTTTGTTGGACTTGGAAAAAAAGCCCACCTTTTCCTTTTTTAGTGAAACCTTCAGTGATGAGAGTGATTTATTAATAGGCATATACTAGTTTAAAAACACAGTGCTATACCCACTAAACATTAGAGCAGCAAATAGGGGAAAGGCTTAAACAATTAAATTCCATGACATCTTGATATTAATTACCTCGGTATATTGAGGTTTAGGTAATTTTCTTAAAAAATAATGGTTTAATTAAGCTGTTATTTTCACTATAAAGAATCCAGATGAAACTACCTAAAATGTTTTAGAAAAACAGTTTTTCTTCCCAACATAATGATGTTACTCTAAGTTATCATGTAATACTTAACTTGCTTCTTTAAATCTAGGAATGAAACTCTAAATTCAGAGCCAGTTGCTTCATCTTTGACCTCCCTAAAAGAAGAGGGCGGGACTGTTGGTAGCACTCGCAAACAGAGAGCAGATGTGATTCTTCTCCTGCTTAGAATGATAACATGTCCCAGAACTAAAACAGGAGGCGCCGGCGCCCATGGAGGACAGTTTGGACTCATAACAGATGTGGGTGGCTAGATGAGTTTTTTGGGGCTATTTGTCACAGGAATCAATCTGATGTCTGGTTTTTGTTTTTCTACTTTGCATATGTCAATGAAAGAATATCTTCTTCGACTCATTCTTTGTTGCTGAATTATTTTTTACTCAAATAATAAATAATTAAAAGTAAAAGCTGTTTTCCCCACAAATCTCAGTGCATTTTGTTGCATTTTTGTGTGAAAGACATCAATTAACACATAGTAATGAAATAGAAGGAAAACAATGCTTTTCAGCCACCTGAACTCTAATGCTTCTAAATTAATATTATGTTGTCTGAGAAATAATGTGATTAATTAATCTATAATAGTTCTGTCTGTTCAGTGAAAACCAAGTGGGAAACTTTAGCTCGGCGTCGGCAGGGGAGACGGTTAGATTTCCTGGGAAGATGTTAGAGCAAAGGTTCGCTTACCAGCAGCAAAAAAAGCATACATCCAGAGCTATGATGCAATGGTTTCGATAAAAGCAAAACATGTGTCAGAATGGCCTAGTCAAAGTTCAGTTCTGTTAGGTTCGTTCACTTAAGAATCAAAAGAAGACACCAGAGTGTAAGATTATCTTTACCTGCAGGCGGAGAACCACAGACCCTTGCCTCTGTGAGTTCTGGGTTCTATGGCCTCAGTCCACAGTTTTATTCATTCAAAGAAAAGGGGTGTGTCCCAATACAATGTTTCGAAGGATGGGGGTTCAACAACACAGATGTACAAATCTTATAACATATGGTTAACCAATCAATTCTCCTCTGTCCACGCTCAAAACAAGTCCAGCTTTAATTAACTATAGCTCTATTGTCCTTCTTCTTATCCGGAACTGGCAGCTCTCAGAAACCAGGAAGTCATCATTAACCCTTCACCTCAGGAACTTGTCTCATGATATGGATCCTGGAGCAGTTCCTCTGCCCCTCAGTCTTCTTCTACAACGATCCTTTGTAAACAAGGTCTCAGTGTGCATCTGCTACTCCTATGACCTCGTAGCACATGAGAAAAGGTCCTTAGGCTCTTTTTTTTACAGTGGGGCAGACTGAAGAGATTTAAAGTCGTCTCCTTTCTTCAAGAATATACGCATATTAAGAAATGTAAATAACTACTACAAGTTAAAATAAAAACACATCACTATCATTTCTAAAAATCATCTAAGCAAACATTAGATAAAAACACTACAATTATTACATTATTCTAACAAGTTCCTATTGGTTTGGTGCCATAGAGGGACAGTTGCTGTGGACAATGCAGTAAAATTATGCTCTCTGTGTTCTCAGGAACTGTTTACGCCTGAATGCAAGTTTAAAGAGTCGGTGTTTGAGAACTACTACGTGATCTACAGCTCCATGCTCTACAGGCAGAAGGAGTCGGGCAGGGCGTGGTTTCTGGGTCTCAATAAAGAGGGACAGATCATGAAAGGCAACAGGGTGAAGAAGACTAAACCAGCTGCACACTTCCTGCCTAAACCCATAGAAGGTTCAAGCCTGGAGTTTAATCTTTTTTTATTATTATTTAATGTTTTGTTCCATAATAAAGCCTTTACCTCTTTCCTCCTCTCTCTCTCTTAGTTGCGATGTACCGGGAGCCGTCATTGCATGATGTTGGAGAGGCGGTGCCTAAACTCACAGGGGGCCCGCCTTCCAAAAGCACAACCTGTGAGCCCGTGGTCATGAATGGCGGCAAACCAGTCAGCAAACCTAGTAAGGAGGAGACATAACCCCACCTCGCCTCTTTAGCCTCGCCGCCTGGCTGACTGGACGCCAGGAAGAACCACAGACTTGCCCTGCTGCTGCGCTCCCCAAAAAAACCAAAACAAAACTGCTAGAAAAAGGTAACAGCTAAAAACTCTGACTGGACAGCATTGGGGGCTGAGCGTCCTCCTCACCGTCCTCCCGGAGGGACAGCGCTCCAGTTGGTGGCGGGGGAAAGAAGAATGGAAAGTTAGACTGCTGAGCTGGGTGAAATGGGGCAGCGGTGTACGCTCTCAGATAAAGAACGTCTGAATAATCTAAATGGGGGGGGGGGGGGGGGGGGGG
>JAUZNJ010040468.1:0-10363 GCA_034780135.1 Jordanella pulchra | reverse complement strand
AGACAAGTCACGTGATGTGACACACAATAATCCAATAATGAGAAAAACAACAAATGAGAGCATAAAACATTCATAATCACTTACCTTTATTAACCAATGGTTTTAAACATCATAAACACTTCACAAAACATGTTCAACAAATCCCGAATAGGTACATTATCAAAAAAGCAAGTCCTGTCAGAGAATGCTTTTAGGATTTTTTTAAAATACAGAACCATAAAATAGCAATATCTTATATATAATAAAATGGCAGATGTGGCTACAATCCAGTTTTGATTGTAGATGGGTGAACGACTGAATCTGATGTGACATGTACTGGAATCCTCTAACTTAATAAAGTGCTATATAACAAAAAGCCATTGACTACTTTCATTACAGATTAGACACAGATTATGCTACTGGTGGTTTGGGCTAATGCTTTGTAGAACGTGGGAGGTATCAGGCCTGATATTTTCAACCCCAAAATACAAACTTTGTATACACCTGCAAACTCCAACACTGTTTATGGGTCAATTTGCTTACAATTTCTTCCCAGAGTAAGTATTGGTGGGGCTAAGTAATGAAAACCAGCCAGACATTTTTAATAGGTTACCAAGTTTGATATACAGCTAAATGTTTAAAATGAGTTAAGTTAAATCAGTCTATATCACAAAATTAAAAAAGTATCCTAAGTGATGAAACAAGCTGATTAGAATGACAGCTGTGATATAACTTTAAGCTTGGCTTGTTCCAAACAACTGCAGAGCAAAAAAAAAGAGGAGGCAAGCTGATGACTAATGAATGGGGAGATGAAAAAGTGCAGGTAGGACAGACAGATGCAGAAATGACAAAAAGATGAATGGACGTCAAAAAATGTGATAGATTAATGGATACAATGAGGCGAGGGAGGACAGGTAGACAAGGACGCCCCTGAAGACGAGATAGAGATGAGGGCTGTGGAGCACCCACCTGCCCCACTTACACAAACACATTCAAAGGCAACCACTTTCACTCTGAAAACAAAAGGACGTGTTGGAATTGTTGACCTTTTAACTTGATTTCCAGAGAAATCCAAATGCTCTGAGAGCCCCCAACAGAAAGAATGCCTTTTCAGAGAAGCAGCTTGAGACATCGGTGGGATGTCTGTGTTCAATATGTGGCTGCTCCGCTGACCTTTCTCTAATGGCCCGAGCAGCGGACGTAGCGACAGCTCATTGTTGAACACCACTGTGATGTTTGGAGGGAGGGTGAGTTCAGGAGAATGTATGCCTGTTTATATACATCTCAGGGATTTACTTTTTTCCTACCATCATGTCTCATTTTGTACTTAAGTTTTTTTTATAAACTATTTTCTTTCATCTTTTTTCTCTCTTTTTACTTTTTCTGGAGATTTTCACTAACCAAGACACATAAATCGAGTCTCTGTCACAAGAACTCACCTGTAGACTGGATCGCCTCCCGTTGACTTGGTGAACCTGGAGGTGGTTTTATGTCCAAACCCGACCAGGTTCTAACTTCAGTTTGAACTTTGTGTCTTAATCCGGCTTTAAGAGGGAGATCAGTAGGAGGGATTTTCTTATCTTTTCCTTCCTGGGGACATGTCTAATCTTCCTTGGCTTTAGGGGTGTGTGAGTATACCTGTGTCTAGTCACATCAGTATTCCCGTTGTTACACTACATTACAGTACCTGAGCAATCTGACAATCAGCATTTTCATGGGAAAGCGGTACCTTTTAAATCTCTAATAAAGAAGGGGTAAAGACTGTTGGTTGAGGTGAGCAAAATGCAGTGATAAAAGAAGAGGACTTGTTTATCATATCTTTTAGAAATGGATTTGCATCCCTCCTGCATCTGTGACCTTCCCCTTTTCCCGATTCTCACATCTTCATCCATCACCCAATCATCTGAACCCCAGCCAGATGAGCAGGTGTGGTAATCGAAATGGCCAGAGGAGAAAGATTTAAATTATGTGTGAAAATCCCCCCATCAGTGCGCCTAACAGGGTTCTCTGAAAACATCTAGGGAATATAAAAATATAATGCAATCGGTGGTGCTAAAGTGACGTGTTAAACTTCACATCCTTTTAAAATATGTCTTTGCATTTAAAACAAATTTTATTTGGTTGAGCTTAAAAATAGCGGTGAATGTTGCATTAAAGATTTTGCATCCCCATGCTGCTTTTTTCCAAAATAACTAACAGCATGCACAAAAAAGTTTGGCCTGTATTTTTTATTTGTGTATATTTTCATTCTTTAAGCTTAATTATTCTGTCTTCTTGTCATTCAATTCTATATTTTCACTAGAATTAGTCACTCACTAACCTCTGTTGAAGACCAGGTTGATTTCAAAGCAAGACAAGTTAATTTGTATAGAACAATTC
This sequence comes from Jordanella pulchra, assembly GCA_034780135.1. Classification (NCBI taxonomy): domain Eukaryota; kingdom Metazoa; phylum Chordata; class Actinopteri; order Cyprinodontiformes; family Cyprinodontidae; genus Jordanella; species Jordanella pulchra. The sequence goes on along the minus strand of JAUZNJ010040468.1, from coordinate 8,005 downwards.
AGTATAACGACAAGTCATTTTTTTACCTTAACTAAACAATAAAGCTAAAATAAAAGCAGCATTAAAGAAAGTACAGATAAAAGTAGGTAGTAAACCAAATAATACAGTTGGACTACAAACTTAGCTAATGATACCTCTATCTTTGGGGAGTGGGAGAAAAGAAACAATTGGTGTCTCTGATCCCTCCAACATAATGGCCAGGGAGGGATCAGAGACACCTTTTGTTTCTTTTCTCCCTCTGCCCTAAATCTTTGTCACACCCACAGTATATTTATCCCTGCTTTCTCCTGCATCAGTTAAAACTGATGAATGAGAAATTACCTTATAGCTTTAGATATTTAGATATATAGATAGAGAATGTTGATCCACTAGCCCTTTACTAAACAAGGTTAAGTTAAATTTTATTCATAGATTATAAAACATCACACAACTAAACATAGCACCATATCATGCAAAAGTTATCTTCCCTTTTTAGCTTGGTGTCCTTTCAGAAACCTTGGATTCTACATCTACTCTCTTTTTTATTGGATGTCAATGTGTAAGACTTTGATAGTGTTTTTATTGCTCACAAAAGGGGCAAAGTTTGGTCATATAGTCTCTCAGTCAGAGCTTTAAGTACTTTTATTCAGGATTTAATGATTGTTACTCAATATTTATCAGTCTTAACAAAACAAAACTAAAGTGTTTGCACACTGAGTATAAAACTTCTTCCAAGGATTTGACCAGGTCCCTTAAGGTTTCTCACTACATCCCTTCTAGAGTGACAACACTGGCTGCTGAGTCACTTCATAACTTCAGTTCCAACTTTTAGAGCTCTAAATGGACAAAAACAGACTTACACCCCATATTTATACATACAAAATGAATTCTGCTCCTGGGCAACGTGAGTGACTTTTGGCTCTAAAGCTCTGGTCTGGGAGCTTGTGGATTCTTTACAACTTGCGGATTATCCTAGCTGTCCATAGAACTGCACATTTCTGGACTGAGATATCTGATGTTTCTCCAGGTATCTGTTGGAGTCACTTCTCCGGTGTGAGGGTAACTGCTTCCAGTGCTCCAATGACCACAGGCACTATAGCTGCCTTCACCTTCCAGGGTCTTTCTAGTTTTTCCCTGAGCCCTTGGTATTTCTGCGGCAGCAAGGCCTTGGACACCGATTCGCTCTTGGACAGGCTGTATCTAAACTGAATTTCCCTTCAGGGAACAAAAGTATAATTGAACTGAATAAAGTATGATTAAATTATTAAGGATGGCCAAATTATTCACTATGTCTGTGGTCTGCTGCTTATCGGTGATCACAATATCCGGTTGGTTTGTTTCTGGAAGTCCCACAAGACCTTAGCTCTGTCTTTCTCCACCACCTTGGGTGGCAGCTCACATTTGACAGTTTATGCACAGACGTTTCTGTACACTACACCAGCCACTTCGTTATGACTTTCCATGTATTCTGTTCCTGACAGTATTTTACATCCTGCTCTGAGATGCTGGATTGTTTCTGGGGTCTCTTTGCATTGCCTGCACCTGGGATCTGGGCCTCTATTGCTCCGGTGCTTAAGGCCTGCTCCTGTGTTGCAACGATCATTGCTTCTGTGCTGTCCTTCAGCCCGGCCCTCTCTAGCCCTTGGTAAGACTTGATCACATGATCCATTTCAGCTATTTGTCAGTAGTAGATCCTATGCAGGGATTTTTGTTTCTCCTTTGATAGTTCCTCTAGTTTCTTAATTTCCAACTTCCACTTTTTGGAACATTTACTGAGTACTTTATCCCTTGGAGCCATCTTCCTGATGTATACTTAAAGCTTGGATGTTTCATCTTCAATGGTGGCTCTGATGCTTATTAGGCCTGTGCCTCCTTCTTTGCCCTTAGTGTAAATTCTGTGGGTACTGGATTTGGGGTGGAATCAAATCAAATCAACCTTTATTTATAAAGAGCTTTTCCTGCACACAGCAACACAAAGTTGATGGTGGAATCCACCATGTATGGTGATTAGCTGTTGTGTTTTAACATCAGTGCCCTGAATTTCCTCCTTAGGCTTACTTAGTATCCCAGCAGGGCATCCGATTACTGGCAAGGCATAGCTGTTGATTGCCTGGACCTTGTTCTTACCACTGAGGTGACTTCTCAGAACTTTCCATACTTGTTGCAGATGTTGGCTGTTGCTGCTTTTCTTGTGGGCTCCTCTTGGTTGCAGTTTGTCTGTGGTATTCAAAGGTACTGGTAGCTTTCTGCTATATCTGCTATTCTCCCTTCTGGGAGTGTAATCCCCTCTGTGTGGATTACCTTCCCTCTCTTTTTTACCGTCTGGCCACATTTCTTCAGCCCACACGACATTCTGATGTCCCTGCTGTATATCCTGGTGGTGTGGATCAACCAGTCACTGTATTGTTCTCTGTTAGCATGCAGCTTAATGTCATCCATGTTCAGTGGAGAACAGTCTGCTATTCGTCTGGCTTCAATCTCTCTGGTGCACTTCTTCAGGCTTGGAGTCTTTGTTTGGCAGTTTCCAGGGCCTCAGCTATGGGCATCTGTTTGTATTTCTGCACCTTTCCTTGACCAGGGGATGCCCTCTGAAGTTCTGAGTGTTGGCTCACTTTTTTCTGTGTTGCCTTGGCTTCCAACCTTCCCTTCCATGTTGGACATTGTCTTATGTTGATGCTTTTGACGTTCCCTTGGCCAAACATCTCAAGGATCCATAATGATGTACTGTATATTACCTCATTGGTTTATCTGATGGTTGCTGTAGGAATTGTACTTACTGTATTCACATCATTCAGGAGATCATCTGGTAGAACCTTACTTAACTTTGCTAGTAGATGTTGACAGGTTCTCATCTAAGCCATGGTCTTAATCTCTTTCTTATTGCTCTTATTCAGTTGCGCTTGGTACCCAAAATCAGGAGGCTTGATGATAGTGCCCCATTGACATAGCTTCCTCTCTTTCTTTCTTTCTTTCTTTCTTTCTTTCTTTCTTTCTTTCTTTCTTTCTTTCTTTCTTTCTTTCTTTCTTTCTGTCTTTCTTTCTTTCTTTCTTTCTTACTGTAGAAGCAATAACATCCATCCTCTCTTTAACAGGGGTTCTGGTTAACAAAAAAGTGTGATTGTAGATTGATTGTGTGATTGCACGTGGGTTTAACAATGTCGGTGGGTGTAATATAAAACAACATGCTGTGTAGAGTAAATATGGATGGTCTCAATAGACTACACGATAAATAATACATTTATTTCAGTACTGTAACTCAAAGACAAACAATAGCACAATTATGCATGGAAAGAATATTCTAACTTTAATCAACTTTGTTGTGAATTGCAGGGCCTGGCAAAAACTATTTTTTATTTTTGACACAAATGTTTTAGTGTTGATAAAACAGTGCTGCTTTTACACTATAGATCTTCTACCCAGCAAATATGGTAATCTGTCTTTAATAGATAAAAATTGTCTTATCAGGCCTGTAAAACTGCAAAATAATTGGCATTAAACAGCACACCCAGTCTGATATAGGGAGCAGATAGATTAGGAAAAAGACCATGTTTGATTATAATTAGGTGTGGAAAATGTGCTGACAGCCTTCAGCTGCTGCTGTGCTCCCACTTTCCCCTTGTGGGACAATAAAAAACTAAAATGAGAAATATTTTGTTAAACTCAAATAAGACCAAGTAAAAACATTATCAGGACAGTCATTCAGTTCAAGAAAAAGTGTTTCACTGAATTTATTTCTTTTATTTAATGGTGGTTCAGTTTTTGAACTAAATATCTGAAATAGATTAAACAAATTTAAACAGACTTAATCAAAAGTTATCTTGAGATTTGAGTTTAGCAAACAATGCTCCAACATTATCAGCCCAAGTGTAAATGGGCTTCCCTTTGTCTTTTTCTCTTTAGTGATACTTGACTGTCCCTAATGTTGCTCTTCTCTGTAACAGGATAAGATAGATTCAGTTCAGCTTGAGTTCAGCTCTATTCTTATGTCTCCTCTCTAAGTTACAGATAATGCTGAAAAGTAGAACTGACATTAAAATGTTTGATTTTCTGCTTTAATTCTGATTCTATCTCTTGGTTGCTTTGTGGCATGTAAAGCACTCTATTCATAAAAGTTTAATTCAATTATGTAGAGAGGGTTACTTATTAGAGAATACAAAACTCTTCTATGTTTCCTTCTGTGAACTTTGATAATACAGTACCAACAGAACTTTTTATGTGCATCTTTGCTTAATCTCTGATGGATACTCGCACACTGACATTCCTCTCATGAGTCTTTGTTGTTCCAGCAATTTCTCCTACAGAGCAGGCTCAGTTCTAGGGCATTTACAATCAGCCTGTGAGCTTTTTAGAAGTTCAGATCAATGTTCTTTCATTTCTTTGACCTTTTACTGTTGTCTTAGTGTTCCTTACAACATTGTCTCCAGCTGTATGGTAGAGAGAAGTCATGAGTTGTCTGACTACCTTTAGTGCTGCTCTTATGCAGGTCCAATTAGGATTTTCCCTTTAGAGCTAGTTCTGAACTAAATGTCAAGCTACTTTCAGGCTGATGTGTCTCTTAACTCAGGCAGCTTAACATTGGCCATCTCACTCCCACACCTCTCTGAGGATGCAGCTCTAGGGAAGTCCACTAAGGGCACTCAGTCCCACTCTGCCTGTGGACTAATGGAGCCGGTTGTACTTGTGTGTAATTTGTGAGTTCCACAGAGGTACTTTTTGGTCATCAGAGCTCCATCAGGACTGCTTCTCCAACTTAAAGAATATTTCATTTTAATCAGAGAGAAGCCTCTTCAGCTGCAGATAAATTTCTATTGTTCAGGGTTCAAGTGATTCTTCAGGGCTAAATTATGTCCACTGTTCTGGGTAGCGACAGAGGTGGGAAGCCTTCATAATATTAGGAAATTAACATTTATTAAATACGGTAACATTCATTTAGTCGCTGCTGGAGCTGTTGATCAAACCTTCACCGCTGGTGTTTGAAGAAAAATGAAACGTGACTTGAACACAAAGAAAAAATGTAATTAAATTAAAATAAATAAATAAAAATGAAGAAGATAGATATATCTATGTCAGTCCAGCTGAGAGTGTGAAAAGTGTGGAGTTAAACAAAAGCATTTATCTCTGAAGTCAAAGTAAAAACAAACTTTTAAGTTGTATATTTTGATATGTTTAATATAAATGTGAATAAATGTTATCCAATGATGGTCCAGTGTTTGTCTCTGTGACAGATTGTCAATTGTCATCCAGGAAAAAACTGGTGTCTGTGATATAGAATGAATGTCAAAGAGGTTTGTACAGCTGTTAAAGACAGGTAGAGCTACTTTATTAAATTTCCGAGGTTGTCCTCACATAACCCCTGTAATCATATCATTTTGTTCAATTTGCAAAAATTACAACATAACCTGGCTCTAGGATTATGACAAAAACAGAGGGAAATAGAAACAAAGACTTAATTTATCAATGTTTGTTTTAAAGTCACTGAAATAAACTATTAAAATTAAGAAAATCAAGCGTATTGAAAAAACGGTTTATTTGGCAAGACCAAAACCAAAGGAAAAAAACAGTGAGAGCATGAGGGATGGGCCCAAAATCTCTCCCCCTTTGTAACATCACTCCCTTTTATACAGGGCTGAATTAACAAATCAGGTGTGCCCAATGGCCACCTGAGGCACTCCACTCAAAACCATCCCTGAGGCAGTTGAACCAGACACCCAACAGGGTCGACACAAATATTATTGTTGTGGTTAAAAATCCATCATATTATAATATAGCATATTTTGTCTTGTTTTTGTCTTTCACTTTTTTTTATTTTGAGTGGATTTCCGTTTATTTATTTTGAGCAGAGCAGGTTTTCTAGCTTTCTTCTCAAGGTTCATTATCAGTTTTGCCTCTCTGATTCTGTTGGCATGTTGCCCAATGCCTTATTTGTAGAATTTTGCAGTTTTGGTTTATTTATTAAAAGATAAACTAATGAAAGTAAGTCCTTTCTGTCTGCAGTTTTGTGTTTTTTAGTATCTAATATGTGGTAGTGTGCATAATGTGGTATGTAAAGCACTGAGGGAAGCAGTATGAATCAATATTGTCCTCCTACCGATGATCTATATGGGACCAAGTTTCACTTGTTGTAAAAAAACCATTGTTAATTTTCTCTCATCTGTCCAGGAGATATTATCCTTGAGGTCCTCAAAGACCTTTAGCCTGAAACCTGGGGTCTGTAATTGAAGATTTGAGTTTTGGGGAATTTTTTGGTCTTTCAACTCTGAACTTGGGCTGAATCTGCTAAGACATCCACTCATTTTTGGAAAAATCCTTCTCTCTGTGAAAAAATAGAGTTCAGATTGTTTGGAGATTTGTTTTTTACCATTCCCAGCTGATAGGCAGAAACAACATCATTGATGTTATTGCATCTTGGCACTATGTTTAAACACACCTGTATGGTCCTAAAGCATCAAACTGATGAAATTCTAGCTTTTCTCAAGCTGCTCACACTGATGCATGGATGGGCCAAAGATTTCTTCAGCACACTCGAAAAACTGGAGCACTTCACAATATTTTAATCTTAACCAAAAATGGAAAGGAGCTTTTAATTGTTATACTCCACCTAATCTGGAGTAAACCCTCAGAAAACTGTAAAAGTACTGAAAGCCTAACCTAACGGGGACTAAAAATGTACTTGTTTAGACTGGCCTTAATAAATAAAAAAAAAATGTTTTCTTTAATTGTTTAAGTTTATTAGCAATTTAATTTCCTTTATGCCACTGCAATGTACTGTATGTGTCTGTATGTTTTCCTGTGATTTAATAGAGCACTTTTATAGAGAAGATGTGTGTGTGTGGGTGTGTGTGTGTATGTATATAAATATAAAATAAACCACCTTTTCAATTAAAAAAAACAACTACTTTTTAATCCAACTACTTTGGTTATTCAACCACTGAATTAATCACAGTAAAAATATTTTAGCTTTGTATTTTGCAAAGCTCTGATATTTTTAACAATTTCTGTGAAAACCTACTTCTATAGAAGTGTGAACAGTGCAAGAACATTAATTACAGCACAATTACTTCAACAAAATATGGTACAAAAAATATATATGTAGCAACAAGGTATATAATTAGGGATCTCCCAATGCACATTTTTTTTTTTTTTTTATCTCCGATGCAATACCGATATTGCTGCTTTGAGAACTTGCTGAGACCGATATTGACTATCCGATACGATGTTTACACAGATCAGACTTTGCCTTTACTTGTTTTGTATTGTACAATGTTAGAAAAGGCTTGATCGAGTGATATTACAGAAACAGAGAGCAATAGTCAACAACAACAGGTATGAGAACTACTAACCAAGGTCATAGTAACGAATTAGTCACAGAAGCTTTAAACAGATGCAGCGTTTTTCTAATACAATTAATATTGGAGATTTTAGATACAGGCAGATGTAATCCAATATCAAGATTTTTGGCTAATATCAAACCGATAACTAATATTAATATCAGTTTGGGACATCCCTACATATAATATTGCATGTAAACAGAAGATAAGGTTTCATTTCTAATACTGACCAAAGTATCAGCTCAGCTCTGTAAAAAGCATTGCTCAACAATTTCTATTCAACGTGTCGCATTTCCTACAGTTAAAACATTTGCCACAGAGGGTACTGTTTCTTGTTTAGCCAGTTACCTAGATAAATAATCCACGTTCCTGGTCCAAGTGCCTTCCTGCCAGTACTATTAAAAAAAAAAACATATTATGCTATCTCCTGCTGTAGCTTAGATGTCCAAACCAGTTTGAGGTATTCAGTTGGAACCATGATGGTTTTTAAGCTTGAATATCCCCATTTGACCAAAACCTATTATGCTGCTTGTGTGTCAGATTTACGGGTGTACAAGAAAACATTGAATACAGAGGTTCCTGCTTTGGGCTTTAGTATGTACAGCTGTGGTTTTTTACATGCACTTGTAAAAAACATAATGTCATGGCTGTCTTGAGTTTCCAATAAGTTCTACAAGTCTTATTTTTCTGTGATAGAG